>JAVYIG010014888.1:0-38962 GCA_035222895.1 Strongylocentrotus droebachiensis | reverse complement strand
TAGTCACCCCATGTTACCCTTAAGATTTGACCCCTCATTGCAACAAAGGTTATAAGCTCGACCGTAGTTGTCGGGTTAAGCCCCGAGAGTCTCCAAAATAAACCCCAAAGCCGGGTTGACCTCATGCCATATGTACCTCAATCTTAAATCTTTGCCAGTAGAAAGTAATAAGACTGAACTTTACTAAACACGCACACACAAACAAAAACAGACAACATGAAGATATTTGGAGCTCACTGTCTTATTTGTAAAGATAAGTTCGCCTATTCGTTGGAAAAATGTACATGTAACTAACTACAAACGGGTGTTTCTTCGTATCTACAAGAAAAGGCGCTGTAAATATGTATGAGTGCTCGCAACCTACCTCCACAGTTAACTCCAGCATCTTTAGAATGACCGCAGTCGTTGTCGCCCCATCCGCCATTACTGCAATCAGTCAACCTGGCTTCGTTTCCCGAACAGCCGACATTACTAAGGTATATCGGGCCAGATCCTTGTCCGAATGTAGCACCTCTCCAGGCTACACCAACATTGCCTGAGTACCCAAGCTGTCGACAAACTACACTCGCATCAGAGTCATCCCAATGGCTATGACAGACTGTCCCCCATTGTCCTTCATGGAAGATCTCAACCCTGCCTTCATCTGAACTGTAACCGTCAACCAGCCGGATTTCTCCCTCAAATTCATCTTTAAAAAATGAATAAACCAAAGGAATAAGACCTCTAGGATGAGAGAGTCCCAAAATATTTGTTTGTGCCCAGGCGTCCACCGCCCGGGCACCGACCTAATCGAGCGTTCGCCGTCGAGCGATTTAGGTCAAAAATCGAAGCCGCTAGGTCAAAGGCTGCCGAGTGGTTGCCGCTCGGTCGCCGCCCCTGTCGGCGCTGCGAGATCAGTCGGTCACTGGGCGGTGAGTTCAAAATCATTTTGGTGCCCCCACCGATCACCGGCCGGCCGACGGGCAATTTTTTTAAGATCAGCCGGTGGCCGGTGGGAAAACCGTTCTGGAATCGGTGAGCCATTAGTCGGTCACACGCGGAACGCGTATTTTTTTTTTCACACTTGAGCTCGGGACCCCCAGTATGAACTCATTTGCATACAGCCAATCAGAGCTCATCTTGTCAATAACAAGCTTTACGCGTGCTAAAGGCGCGAAATTCGAAACGGTGCAAAGCTCTGGGCTTCACACACATACACACAGCGCCTTACCTGTATCAGCATGCATAGTGTGCGTGCATAGGCATAGTCTTGCAAATGTTTCATTTCTGCTCTAGCATCGATCTACCTTTAGCAAATTTATTACAGATCTTCTGTAAACCTCTAATAATACCAGCTTATAAAATTGCTGCGAAAAACTGTTACTTAGCACTAAGTGATTACTCTAGCAATCAAGGATACTATACTATATTTCTCAAGATTTTACGGTTGAGAATTTATCAGAGATCTATACACCTTTAAAAGGCTCTAATCGTCTGGTTGCTTACTTACAAGCATTTATGGTTTTCTTAGCAGTCAGGTAAAATAACCATCACACTAATCACATCACATCAGCTTACGAAATTGCCGTGTGAAGTTATTACTTAGCGCTAGAAAAATTTAAATTATTCTGACAATCAATGATAAGCCTTATCGTCATCGAAGCCACTATATAGCGATAATTTCTAAAGATGTTATGGTTGAGAAATTTATTATAGATCGACACCTCTAAAAGGCTCTAATAATATCAGCTTAAGAAATTGCTGTGATGTTCTCAGGTAAGAACTCCTACAATAAAAGAAGTAACACAATAAAGCTGATATTATTAGAGCCTTTTAGAGGTGTATAGTCTAGATCTAACTTCTCATCCGTTAAATTTTTAGAAATGAGTCCCTGTAGTATAGTAGCTTCGATAACGAGAAAGGCCTATCCTTCATTGCTAGAATAATCACTAGTTCATAGTTCATACTGGGGGTCCCGAGCTCAAGTGGGAAAAAAAATTACGCCGCCCGGAGAAGCTCCCCGATTTCGCCCAGTTTTGACCTAAAATCGACCGGCGACCGTCGGGAAATCGACAGGGCACCGCCCAGGCAATCGCTGGCGCTCAACAGCCTGCTCGACTTCTCCCAAAATCGTTGGGCGATGACTAAATTCCGGAGGCGACCGAGCAGGCTCCAAATCGGTCGGTCGCCTCTCTGAGTTGTGACCATAGCTATTTAACTTGGCGCAAGTGCTATCTGGCAGTCTTGTAAAGATTGTCTGATGTTCAATCATGCATGCAGAGATTCAAATGAAAATGGTACCTAAATATAACCCTAACAATACAACTTTTTTTTAAATCTGTCTCACTCTGTAGTACATGCAGGGAGTGAAAGATAGATACATTGAGAGAGAGAGAGAGAGAGAGAGAGAGAGAGGAGAGACAGACAGAGACAGAGACAGAAAGAAAGAGAGAGAGAGAGAGAAAGAGAGAAGGGAAGTGAGAAAATATATCAAATATAAATCGAGAGAGAAAGAAAAGGCGAATAGAAACAGATATAGAGAGACAGAGAGTGAGGGCTAATGAAAAAAAATAAGAAATTGTAAATGAAAAGAGTGAGCATGGTGAGAGAGAGACAGAGAGAGAGAGAAGAGAGAGAGAGAGAGAGCGAAAGTGAGAGAGAGAGAGAGAGAGAGAGGAGAGAGAGAGAGATCGAAGAGAGAAAAAGAGAGATGGTGTAAATGAATTTTTCTTACGAGTTATGTGGTAGGATGTGAGGTGGTGGATTCCGTCGTAGACATCGCTGTGGTGTCTTGTGTTGTACTTGATGCTTAAGAATAAAAGATTGATTGATTGATTGATTGATTGATTGATTGATTGATTGATTGATTTTATTCATCAAGTATAGTACATTGAATGCATACATAAAGCAAAATGGAACGAGAAGATACATTGACAGGATAACCCATGAAAGCCGGAAAAGGCTTATTTCCAACGGGGTCCTATAAAGTACGTGTACAGTACGGCATGAGAATAAAATATCACAACTAATAACTACTACGAATATTACGAATAAATAATATAACATAAACAACAACAAAAATTTCTAGAACTTATAGCAAACAATGATCTACGGTATATTATGCAAGATTAAACTTAAAAACATGCGCTACACATAATGAACTGTGATTTAAGATAACTGATATTACTGTTCTTGAAGGGATTCATGCTTTTGGTATTGTTTTAATACACTTTTAAAGTGTGAAAAATTCTTAACTATTTTGACATGTTTTGGGAGAGAATTCCAAAATTGGATACCATTAAAATAAAAAGAGTTTCCAATTTGTCCTTTTCGCTTGGGTAAAACAAAATTAAAATGACTATTTCTTGTATCGTATCCATGGATATTTGAGACACGAGTAAAATTATTAGTAATATAATGATCTACATCTGAGTAGTATATTTTATGGACATGGTGTAACACGAGTTGTTTAGACCTTTGACCTACATGGAGTATACCTGCTTCTTCAAGTTCATTTTTCCCGACGTGTGTTCTTGGGCCTAAGCAATTAATAAATCTTACCATCTTATTCTGAATTATTTTTAACTTTTTCTTATCCATCTTGCCCAGACTACTGTACCAAGCAGCATTAGCATAATCAAATAAACATTGTATCAAAGCAAAACACAAAATACGTCTCGACTTCATGTTCATACAAGTTTGGTATCTATACAAAAAATTTAAGCGAGAATTAGCCTTTTTGGCAATTGAATCTACCAAACCTGTCCATGACAGATCACTAGTTAAATTTATTCCTAAATATTTTACTGAATCTTTTCTCTCAATCACTTGATTATTATAGGTAACCTTAAAGTCACGTGTATATTTAAAACTTTCCCTTCGAACAAAATAAAATACTTTCTGTTTTTCCAACATGTAAACTAAGCTTGTTGTCTGTCATCCATTCGATGCATTTTTGCCAATTCTGCACTTAGTTTTTCTTCAATTGACTTAGGATTTGTATCTGAATATAGTAACACACTATCGTCAGCATATAAAAGTAATTTAGAATCATTAACACAAGTACACATATCATTAATATAACACATAAAGAGGATGGGGCCTAAGATGATATAAACACCTGATGATACAATCTGGGGGCCAATTCAACCAAATTTGATAAACCTCAATAAATAAAAAATAAAAAAAAATAAAATTATAAAGTAAGTTATTGTCACAAATGGTGCATCGAAGCTAGTCTATAGTATATTTGAAGCAGGTATATTCATGTACTGTATGTAGAGAGGAAGAACATACTAATAATGATGATATGCCATTCTTGTTTTATCACAATGTGATACATAGTTTGATCACTTCCGAATAATATAATCTAGTTTGAGGCCTTGAGCGAGATATTTTCGTGCCCAGTATACTTTGACGAAATGAATAATAGGGAATAGTGCGACGTTAAGTTGACATAGTGGGCAATAAATCACTCTAATTAAAGAAGATGAGGCGAAATTCCATCAAGATATAATTGTGAGATTTGATCTGAGAGAATAACGGTGTGAAGCTCTATCAAAGTTCCCCATTGCTTCAGGGGCGGATCAAGTTCTTTGGCAAAATTTACCATGACAAATAACAATAAAGAAGAGAAAATATTTGCAAGAGAAATCTACCCACATAAATACATATTTTGCTTAGTATTTGAGATCTATATTAAGATAACTTAAATACCTTGATAATGGCATTTCGATTATAAAATCTTGATGCTTTATCGGAGAAAAAAATACTTTGAAATGATACAAATGTGTGTGGAACTTAAATGAGATGTAAATATGGAAGCAACAGTAGCAAAAGAACTGACAAATTCGTGAAATGAAAAGAAAGAAAGGAAATGAGTGTAGTGATTTAGAAAAGAGAGGGAGAGAGAAAGGGGAGTGAGAGAGAGAGAGAGAGACAGAGACAGACAGACAGAGACCCCCTTGGTGGGGTCCAGAGGGCGCAGGCCTCGCATTGTGACACTGGCAGGTCAATATTCTTTCTTTCTTTCTCTTTCTCTTTAACATGCATTAGACGAAAAGTTGAGAAAAAAATTCCGGAAATTTCAACAACATTTGTAAATCACTAGAGGTATCGAATTATAAATAAACCACAAGTCCCCCCCCCCCCCCCACATTACTACGCCAATATTCAGAGGCTCATGTCTTCTCCCCCTTTGATAAACAACACCCACGATTTCCGATCATCTCAAAATATTTCCATGATATGCTCGTATCGCTATTATCAAATCCTCCATTGATAAATATGGGGGCATGCGGAATTTTTAGGAAATTTATTTCCTGTTTACTCTCATTTTCTTTGAATGTAATATCATTGTTGTTGTGTTTCAATTCAGGTTTCATTATTACTATCATTTTTGGGGTAAAAAAATACAAACAATTTTTACTCCTTTACTGCCCTTTTTATTTTATTTTTTGGGGGGGGCGAAAATGATTTTTGTCCCCCTACTTTTTTTGGAGGGGCGACTGCCCCCTGCCACCCCCCCCCCCCCCGCTTCAGGTGCCTATGGACATATCATAATTGTTATGATCATCACTATATGAACCGAAAAACTCACCAGATAACTTGCAAACGAAATGTCGTTTAATACCCTTCAATGTGATGGGAAACGAGGGCATGTACTCTGGCTCTGTCGGCATCAATACACCATTGACAAGAATCGGCTGGCAATGATTATCCTCTGTATGCAACACTTCATCGGCCATGTGTGTAGACCCTTGCAGAATTGCAATGAGTCATTAAATACACAAAATGTAAAGTTGACTTTTATACACACAAAAACAAGTTCCTTTGTTTAGCAAGGAAATTAAATTCAAACTATAATTCTCATTACTTTCATTAAGTAGATTTCGACCTGATCGAAGACCATTTAGACTACCTCATCTTCTGCTTTCACTCTCTCTCTCTCTCTCTCTCTCTCTTTCCACATTTTGTCATTTGTTCAGGAAATTCCCCCGTCCCCCCCCCCCCTAGCCTTTTGTCGATGGCCCTGGCGCTGTTGGAGTCCGTAGTCGACATCGCCTTTTGCTTTTTTGCTTTATGGTGCTGAAAGCTGGACACTGCTCAAAGCCGATGAAAATCGCATCATGGCAGCAGAAATGTGGTTCTGGAGAAAAATGCTAAATCAGCTGGAAGGACAATAGAAGTAACATCAGTGTTCTACAAGAACTAAAACACAGAAAGAGATCTCCTCGGAAAAGTGGCCCGCCTCAAGATTGGTTACTTTGGACACATTATGCGCGGCAGTGGGAGCCCCTTAGCAGCACAATTAATAGAAAGCCAAGTAGTAGGAAAAAGAAAAAGAGGCAGACAGAGAAAGCAGTGGTTCGATAACATCAAAGAATGGACAGGTCTCACATATTCAGAAGCCAAAAGATTAGCACAGGACCATGGGTGTCGATCCCGGGGGGGATGGGGGGGATATATCCCCCCCCCCCCCAATATTTCAGGTGGGGGGGATGCCCTGTACAATCATCCCCCCCCCAATAATTCACCATCAAAAAAAAAAAATGAAGAGAAAAATTAATGAGAGTAGTTAATGGTTATTACTTGTAAGATGACCATCAATATACACATTTTGCTATCTCATTTTCATAATTACATATACGAAGTAAATGAGACAACCGTATATGAGACAAGAATAAATTGAATTCTCGCTCATACGGCTTCATGAGGAATTGATGAATTTATTCAATTTTTTCAATCAACAGCATCATAGAAATGCAGTGCGCCAAATGCAAAGCCGCAGCGTTAAAAGCAACAAGCTAAATGTTAAACGCGAAGCGCAAAAGTAGCAATCTGCAATGCACATCAGACAATCCTGGACAGTGTAAACATAGATGAACTCTGTGGCGAATTCGTGATGAGATCGGAGACAAGGAGAACGATTTTCGGACATCAGTATGACTTATAAGATGGTTCACTAGTTGCTATGTTGTTTCCGTTCACCTTTCTTTAAAATTCACGTCATTGTATCTTTGTTTATTTTTTTCGCTCATTTTATTTCCTGATATTTCCTAAAACATTTTTCAATTTTGGAGAAAGATTATTATGTCACAACTTATTTTTTTTTCATTTAAAAGCTGATGTAAGCCTATGTCACTGGCGTACTGGTGGAGGGGGGGGGGGGGCTTGGGGGCGCTAGCCCCCCCCCCCCCAAAAAAAATCCAACCATGACTTATTTTCAATTTCATACAAGTGATTTATAAATGTTCGTGATATCACATGATTTACAACAAATTCGCGTTTCTCCATTTCTGTTGCAAACTGACACATTCCCAAATAGCCAGGAAGAGCATATATTTTGTATAGTCACTAATGGGCCGAATTAGTGGCCATTTCTAATAATGTAATGAAACGTGAAAGCTTCCGCGCTACGCGCGGGATGGGCGAAAATGATTTCAGATGTGGATTAAGAGTAATAATCAAATAAAACGTCAAAGCTTCCCCGCTTCGCAGGGGAGGGGAAAAACTGAATTCAGACAAGGACACGATACAACGAATCGTCTTCCTTCTCTAATAATTAAATGAAACGGTAAAGCTTCCGCGCTTTGCGCGGGATGGGCGACAACGAATACAGACAAGGATTAAGAGTAATAATTTATTGAACCGTCACAGCTTCCGCGCTTCGCGCGGTAGGGGGCTTGGGAACTTAATTCAGACAAGCACGCGATACAACGAATCTTCTTCATTCTCTAATAATGTAATGAAATGTGAAAGCTTCCGCGCTTCGCGCAGGAATGGGCGAAATTGAATTCAGACAAGGATTAAGAGTAATAATTAAATGAAACGTCAAAGCTTCCGCGCGGGAGGGCGGGGGGAATTGCACTCAGACATGGACACGATACAATGAATCGTCTTCTTTCTCTAATAATTTAATGAAACGTGAAAGCTTCCGCGCTTCGCGCGGGATGGGCGAAAATGAATTCAGACAAGGATTAAGCGTAATAATTTATTGAAACGTCAAAGCTTCCACGCTTCGCGCGGGAGGGGGGGGGGGAACTGAATTCAGACAAGGATTAAGAGTCGAGAATGGTACATCGAATCGTATTCTTTCTTTAATAATCTAATGAACATCAGAGCTTCCGCGCTACGCGCTACGCGCGGAGGAAGGGAAACTTGATTCAAACATTAAGGATTAAGAGTCGAGAATGGTACATCGAATCGTCTTCTTTCTGTAATAATCTAATGAAACCTCAGAGCTTCCGCGCTACGCGCGGAGGAAGGGGAACTTGATTCAAACAAGGATTAAGAGTCGAGAATGGTACATCGAATCGTCTTCTTTCTTTAATAATCTAATGAAACCTCAGAGCTTCCGCGCTACGCGCGGAGGAAGGGGAACTTGATTCAAACGAGGATTAAGAGTCGATAACGGTCCAACGAATCGTCTTCTTTCTCTAATAATTTGATGAAACGTCAAAGCTTCGCGGGGGAGGGGGAAACTCTTCCCTCCCTGCACCCAACCCCTTGGCTACGCGCTTAGGGAGGGGGTGCAACCTGCCACACGCTTCTACCCCTTGGTTGCTTTGATCCATTGCCGAAAATATTTTGGCACCTATCATCCCCCCCCAACTATGGATACAAATCGACACCCTTGCACAGGACAGAAACAAATGGAGAAAGACAACAAGAAGATGTGCAGATGTGGTCGCCAATCGCGGGAGCCAGGTAACCAGGCCAGGTAGGTAGTCGACATCGAGGCGAAAATTCTGGCGAGCCGAGGCGCCTCGGCTTTCTGAATTTTCGCCTCGATGTCGACTACGGACTCCAACAGCGCCAGGGCCATCGACAAGAGGCTACGTCACTCCCTACTCAAACCCGTATTATGTCACTGGTCCGGGAGGGGGTTAAGAAGAACTGATGGGGACACATGTCATCAGTTTCGACTCGTATAGCCAAACATGGGGAAGCAGGAAGAGGTTAACCAGGAACCGGTCAAAAACATTTAACTACTTGTCGTGTCCTTATCCAAATTACGACCCAACGTAATTATTCGCGTCGTGTCTTCATTCGAATTACGACATAACAGGTGGTTATGTTTTGGACCGGTTCCGGCTTCTACAGTAAGGGAACCATCTCCTAGACAATCATGAGCCTATCTACCTACCTTTCTTAACTACCACGATAACCCAAATTAAAGACTTACACAAACATATGAGGCGGCTCAACTTAACTTGTCTTGGTAACTCGGCTTATACGTCACCGGCATGATGTGGGCGCAGCCCCGAACCGATACATCGGCAAAAGGACAAGGGCGCAGCCCTGATCCCCGCCCGACCCCCCCCCCCCCCCGCCCCCCTCCCACCCCACCTCCACTCTGGGAATGGAGGGACCGCATTCATGTTCCCAAAATCTCCGGAAAAGGGGTACTTTTCACGCAACAAAGTCCGGCTCGTAATACACAAGAAATCGGCCCGTATTGACTTTACACACCTGACTAGGGGGGTGCTTTCAAAGGGAGGGAACATGCATACGCGTACCCTAAGTAACACTGAGTGTGGTGGGGGGGGGGGGCGGTCCAAGATGCCCCGACATGTGTGCTTGCCATATCCCCGAAGGAAGATGACAATCTCATTGCTCAACCCAGAATGATATGGATTTTTATGTTGATCAATAAAATATTTGGGGTTATACCCAGCTCTTGTTTGAATCGCCATGAGCTTTTTCTTCAACTTCAAAGACGTAACTGGTATCTACGCTGGCCTATCAATATTTTAGTCTGAATGACTAACTGGGAGTTTTAATTACAGTTTGATCTTTCTGTCAGAGAGGAGAGGATATCCATGTGATATCCACTAAAAACAATTGCTTAGCCTCAATAAGACCCCATTTTCACTCACTTCCTAGATGACGTTGAATTTTCATCCAATAGCTAGGACGTCTACTGACAAAGAATAGATAGATAGCAGATAGCAAACTGCTAAATATTGCAAAAGTCTTTTTCCCTATTCAAGAATTGGCCTGGATTTCAACTAAAGGAAGGCCATTTATGTCACATACACGGATTTTTCTTACGAGCCCTTACGAATCACACAAAATTCACGGATCTTTAACGGATCCTTACGATTTGGCCACTTTTATGACAGATTTAAAAGTTGTTACGAGTTATTACGAGCTATTTACGATTCATTACATATTAGTATGACTTAGTTACGAGTATTTACGAGTTCTTACGATTTTGTAGCTTTTATACTTTTCCCTCAAACCGTAAACAATACGTAAAGTATACGTATCTATTCGTAAAGTACTCGTAACTACACGTAAAATGCTCGTAATAACACGTAACAATCCGTAAAGCCATCGTTACACAACCCGAATAAAATCGTAAACAACACGTTAGCACTCCTAATAATTCGTAAATAAGAATTTGTTATGCTCTTTCAAATTGTAACTCACACGTAGTAAAATTGTGGTTATGTTCAACGTTAATCTTCAGAATTGTTTAATATTAACATACATAATTATCTACGGCTATATTTAAATATGGCTGCAACTGTTTTTCAGCAAAATATTTTACAGGAATTCGACTTAAATTTTTTGCAGGGAGGTCTTCTCATCACGTTGATATCAAACAACATTTTACAGAATCCAATGTCTCAAAACCCTCACATTGAACTTTTGCCCACAAAGTAACGGATCTAGCCCTCGATTATGCTACTAATCAATTTAAAAAAAAAACTAAATTCATTCGAACTCTCACCAATGACGGATGAAGTGCAGAGAAGTAGGAACATGCCTCTCAGGGAAACAGCGGATGTATGTCTCTGCATCTATTGTATAGTCACAAAGAAACAGAATCAAGGGATTCAGCACTGTAAAAGTAGTACCGTTTTCTCACTTTTACGAAAATGATGTAGAAAGATAAAAATAAGTTCCTGGAACGAAATAAATTTGACAAAGAACGCTTTGCGAATGTTCTTAATAACCAAATGTGCCTAATTGGGTCATAATGTTAGGTTGCCATATCAATATTGAAACTTCTAAGAAATGAGATTTGATTAAACCCCCCCCCCCCCCCCAACAAAAAAAAATAAATAAAAAATAAATAGAGATTCGTTTCATGTCAGTTTTATTTTTGTATTTCTTTGAAATGTACATGTATCAAATAATGCTATATTGTGATCCAAAACGATCATCCTCATCAAATCCTTTGATTAAAACCCCTATTTGACCCTTGATAAGTCTTACCTTAACTGTGTAAATAGTCTCTCAGTCCAACAACAATCTTGAAGTTTACAGCACCCAAAAGTTGTTTTCCAAGCAAGAAACACGTGGAATAGTGCTTATTTGCACAGAAATATTTGATGGAAAATGCTAAAAGTGCAATAGGTACATGTAGTTAATTTAATGAACGACACTACAATTTGGCAGCTGTATGGTTGCAATTGATTTCTGTTTGAGATTTTATAGAGCGGGTGTGTTCCGGCAGAAGGAGCATTACACACAATGGCTGGCTCAATTTGTGTGGATAGATGTTTTATACCATCGCACCAATCAGAGAGCTGCACGGTGTTTACCTATACTCCCTTTTATGTTTATATCAATTTGGGGATGCATATAAACATTAAAAAGGGTCTATATACGAATTAATATGCAGCAGCGGATCCAGGGGCGTCTCCAAGGGGGGGTGGGGGTGTGTGGGGGTGCGACACCCCCCTGCCAGGATATTGTCGGTAAAATTGCGCTGCCGTCGGCAAAAAAAGAAAAAGGGGGGAGGGGAAAAAAGAGGGAAAGGGGAAGAAGAAGAAAAAAAGGAAAAGAAAGGAAAGAAAGGAAAAAATGAAAGAAAAGAGAAGAAAGAAAGAGAAAAAAGAGGGAGAAGAAGAAAGAAAGAAAAAGAAAGAAAAGAAAGAAAAGGAAAAAAGAAAAAAGAGAAAAGGGAAACAAGAGAAAAAGGGGGTAAAAGAGAGGAGAGAGAGGGGGAGGTAAGAGCCAGAGAGGAGGAGTGGGAGTAAAAGAAAAGGGATTTTGTTGCGTGTAGTCGTCTCGTCGAGGGAGCAAGAAAGACACGCATAAATATGTTGCTGTGTCGGGTCAGCTGTGTCGGTATTATTGCTCGATCCTCGTGTACTATATCAATGCAGAAGTTTGAAGTCGGTGAGATGTATAATGTCGGTCGGCCGACAAGTTCCCCCCCCCCCTACAAACTGTGACCTTTTATCCGCTGCGACGACTTCGAGAGTGACTACAACTACAATACTTGTATTTTATCGAATTTTCGCTTTCCCATAATATCAGCTAAGGAAATCAGAGGTTTAACATTTTCGGGGAAACTTAATTCAAACAAGGATAAATAGACAACAACGGTAAAACGAATCGTCTTCCTTTCTCTAATATTTTGATGAAACGCGACAGCTTCCGCGCTTCGCGCGTTGGGGGAAACTTCATTTAGACAAGGATAAAGAGTCGAGAACGGTACAACGAATCGTCTTCTTTTTCTAATAAAGTAAGGAAACGTCTAAGCGGGGGAAAACAGAATTCAGATAAGGATTAAAATTCGGGAACAGTACAACGAATCGTCTGCTTTCTCTCACAATTTAAGGAAACATCAAAGCTTCCGCGCTTTGCGCGGGTGGGGGGAAATGAATTCAGACAATTAGGTTAAGTGTCGCGAATGGCACAATGAATCGTCTTCTTTCTATAATTTAATGAAACGTCAAAGCTTCCGCGCTTCGCGCGGGAGGCTGGAGGGGAAAACTGAATTCAGACAATTAGGATTAAGAGTCGCGAACGGTACAGCGAATCGTCTTGTTTCTATAATAATTAAACGAAACGTCAAAGCATCCGCGCTTCGCGCGGGTGAATTCAGACAAGGATTAAGAGTCGAGAACGGTACAACGAATCGTCGTCTTTCTCTAATAATTTAAGGAAACGTCTAAGCTTTCGCGCCTCGCGCGGGAGGGGGAGAACTGAATTCAGATAAGGATTAAGAGTCGAGAACGGTACAATGAAGCGTCTGCTTTTTCTCATAAACTAATGAAACGCTTGCTCATGCATTGAACCATAATGCATGTCCCTACAGAGGAATTTGTCCTGTTGCGGACTGGGGGAAAATGCAATGAATTATTGAACAATTATTACATTGTCTTTGTTCTTTTGTTTTTGTGGGGGCGTCGACGTACCCTAGCGCCCGCTGCTTACAGTCATGATTCATTGGCTAAGCAAGGATTCGTTACTGTGAGCCCTCAGGATCAAAACCGTGTCGATTTGATATATTAGTGCCCTTTTATGAAGCATTAATCCCCATTACCGTCAGTTATGAATTAAGGACGTAGGTCCCCTAGTTGATTAGCATAGTAGCACACCCATGCTTTAGCAGTCACGCAAAACAAACACTCCCCAATTTTCATTCAATAAAATGTGAGAATGTATACTATTATCTAGATCTATTAGGAATAAATCATTGTCAAAATCATTCAATAAATTGGGGTAAAAATATTTATTCCACCATTATGACCAACAGTGTATATAAAATAGAGTAGAATGTATTGACTCTTTCGATCCCCTTATAGGGTATGCGAGAACAATTACACATTTACATGTCATGATATTGATACATAATAAAGAATACAAACATAGTTCAGAGAGTAAACTCACAACTGCATAGCTTAATGATACAATGAATACAACAAAACAACAATACAAACGTATAACGATAAATAGTAATGATCTAAACCTAGGCTGTGCTATAAAAACATAATTACAAAATTACGTACAATATGGCAAGCATGCATGAAAAATGGAGAATACCACATGAACCAAGTTAGCATATACAAACAAAAAACATACATAATTGTCCTAACTATCTAGCAAATTATTAGTTCCATTTGTGTACATAGGAACTAATTTTTAAAGATTTTACGGTTGAGAAATTTATTATAGATCTATATATACACCTCTAAAAGGCCCTAATAACATCAGCTTATGAAATTGCTGCGATATTTATAGTTCTCAGGTAAGAATTCCTGCTATAAAAGAAGTATTAAAAAAAAAAGTAAAGCATGACCATGCTGACAAAGGCAAGGCGCTGTCTGTGTGTTCTTATGTATATCTCTATATGCTGTAGAGAGCTTTGCACCATTTCTTTCGCATCCGTACAAATCTTTAGCACGCGTAAAGCTTGTTATTGACAAGATGAGCTCTGATTGGCTGTATGCAAATGAGTTCATACTGGGGTCCGGAACTCAAGTGGGAAAAAATACGAGTTTGAAGACTTCAGAATCTTCAAGATAGCCGACACGAACAATAGAAACATCAATTCTCTCCTTGATATTCAATACAACTATGAACAAGAAATGTAAAGCAAATGATTGTTAATGTGTGTTATATACCTCACTTAAGTAATCCAGCCATCTGATTGGTCGAAATTGCATTCATAAACTTCAACTGTTCCTGTAAAATTCCCGGTAACCATGCATAAAACATTTAATATTTTTAATAACCATGGTTATTAAAAAAATAGTTCAGTCTCCATGGTTACCCCATAGGTCTACATGTTAAAAAATGGTTTGAGCGATCGAGGATACCGTATGTGTGCGAATAATTGGTCGGTAATTTCAATACAATTGAATCTCGATCGATCTTACCGACAATTTTATCTTGCATTGTTGACATGAAGACGAAAATAAACTTCCAAAAACAAAAAAACAACATCTGCCGATAGATCTTGATCTAAGTTCGTGCCAATATGCATTGCAAAAGTAAAAGAACGGTGCTTTTGCGAAGCATTCATCACGCCGAAGCCGGTTTCAATCCATTTTAATGTATATATTGTACAAAACTGCTAAGCATTTTAACAGCGCGCGATGGCTGAGTGGTGTAAGGCGTTGGTTTAAGATGCATCACTCATTGTACGTAAGAGTTCGACTCTCACCTTCGACAAAAAAAAAAAGTATTTTTTATTTTTTATTTTTTAGTCTATTTTTTTTCGGCATATAAAAGTATTAATGACTGCTTTAATATTCGAGAAATAGTTGTTTTTATACGCTCTCGGGAAGGTAACAATTGGGCTATTCCCCTCGGCACGCCTCGGGTAATAGCACAATTCTAACCTTCCCTTGAGCTTATAAAAACAACTATTTCTCTCAAAGCAGTCATTAATACTATAATATATATAGGATTAACCAAGAAATACCGTAATTACGATGCAAACCGGTTCACCTTGGTATTATTATCGGGCTAAGCCAGTTTCACTTCTAAATTCTACCTCCAAAGTGGATTTTTGTAATCTTTCATGAACTCTACAAGTCTCGTTCGTTATCACATTGCGAGTTAACGTCGTGCAGTGTATATTCACTTATGTACTTAGAAACATGAAATATTTATTAATACTCCAACTTGATTAAAAATCAAAGTAAGACTTAACGTCTTTCAGTGTATATTCACTAATGCACTCAGAAACATGAATTATTAGATGATCTGTCGCGTAGCGATGCAACGGATCACCTCTCAATGTCGTCAAGTTTCTTCTGTCTTCTTAATGCTTAATATTATTAGGTGATCCGTCGCGTAGCGATCCAACGGACCACCATTTAATAGTCGTCACGTTTCTTCCGTTTGGAAATAGTACATCTTTGCTAACCTTTTTTGCAACCGCATAGCATTATTTAGTTTCTAAACATAATGCACCTTTTTATTCTCTCTTTTGAGGTGTAACACATACAATTTAATCTAAATTCACAGCAATCAACAGCAAAGTATGAAAGTAATCTTAAACGTTATGTAACTCTAACAAGTACATATTCTCATCCCTTTTGTAACTAAGTTTCAGTTAACATTAAAGGTACTTTTTTATCACGTTATATGGTTCTCCAAAAACTCAAAAGTTTACCTTTTGTTAATACTTTTTCAATTAAGCATTGCGTTTAGGTCGTTTCTGTCATATTTGTTAAAGTGTAAGGGGCAGATGTTAAGTCTGGCATTGAATATGAAGTATTATCAAACAAAGAAATATAGCTGTAAAAAGTCCTAAATAGTGGGAGATGAGAGAGAGGTGAAAAAAATAAAGATCTAATAATAACTAATTATGTATGACAGAGAAGAGGGGGAAAACAGTTTTTATTTAAACCCGATAGACAATGCATTCATTCAAAAGAGGCAAATCTAGAAGTCAGTTATAAACGAATTGTAGAAAAGCAAAACACTATCTGGTATAATAGAAAAACAAGATTTTAGTTTTTTGGCTGTGAATCGTATACAGCAAAGACTCTGCTATAAGAAGATAGAGTAGGAGAGAGAGAGGGAGAGAGAGAGAGAGAGAGAGAGAGAGTGATAGAGAGAGAGAGAGGGAGAGAGAGAGAGAGGGAGAGGGAGAGAGAGAGAGAAGGAGAGAGAGATAGGGAGAGAGAGAGGGAGGGAGAGAGAAGGAGAGAGAGATAGGGAGAGAGAGAGGGAGAGAGAGAGAGAGAGAGGGAGAGAGAGGGAGAGAGGGAGAGAGAAGGGAGGGAAGGGGGTGGGAAGGTGAGGTACTCAACTTTTGGGCGGGCTCATAAAACCAGCAATGTTATTCTCATGCAGATACCGAACAACCAGGGGAGGGGGGGGGGGGGGGGGTTGTACGAGGGAAGAGGGAAGGACTGCAGCCACACCCTCACCTTATTTAGTTGGTGCATATAACTACTACAGCACTGTATGCAGAGTGAGTAGGAACGACCCTTAAACAAACAAACAATATATACATATACAAACAATAATACATAAATAATTTTTTTTTAAAGGTGTTAATGCAGATTATTTTGTAATAATTTATGAATGGTGTAAGGCCCTGGAAAATAGTCCTCCCTCAACATTTTATATATATATATCTTGTTATTATTGTCACATGTTTTACATACCAGTATCTCAAAAAGTTTGCACACTCTTCAGTGCTTGCTGCAATGGTGCAGAAACCCCAACTCCTGTTTCCGAGAAGAGGTGACCCATATTGTGGCCTCTTCCAATAATGAAACTAAATCGAAGGCGTTGGTCATGTCAGTGGTTCCTGCCTGATAGCATCAGTTCTATACAAGATGCTTCACAGTAAACACCTACTCTGACCAGCCTCTTCATTTCTTTTCAGGTAAGAAAATACAACTTTTAATCTCTTCCGTTGCTGTCTGTTTAATTAAATTATTATTATTCCATTGCTATATTACATTGTTGTTCGGCAACCCATGATTGTTTAATGATGAAGTGAATGTTATTAGTGATATTAAAACCATTTAAGTTTATTTTTAATCAAACCAGATTTATCGTAGAGAGATACAGGTATAACATACTTGTGTTAGTTATGTTTATGAAGCATTTATATTATATTATTATGTAGTAGAAGTAGTAAGTCTTTATTCATACTAAGTAAGGTTAAACATTACTAAACCAACTAGTGTGAAAACACCTCATAATGTGTGTATGCTTTATGTGAAATGGATAGTGACTAGTTTATATCCCACTATACCAGCGGAGCAAAAAGAGTAGTAGTAAAGTTAATCCTGATACCAATTCAATAGTCTATGCATTGGGAAAAGTTCCTCTGGTCTTTATCAGAGATAATGGTTTTTGGTCAGCGGTAGTCCACCAACTGGAGAAATGGGAGAATATCGTGGAAAAGAGAGAATTTGGGATCGTAGTTAAAGGTTCAGGTCTTTGATAAATGAGTTTTTTTATGAATTTGTAGTTTCTCTCTCTCTTTCTCTCTCTCTCTCTCTCTCTTTCTCTCATGTCTCTCTCTTTTACCCCTTTTCATGTTAATATCTTATATGAATTCCTTGTATATTTTATTATATTTTTGTCACTGCATATAGAGAAGAGTTTTTGCTAGAATTGAGAAAGTGATTTTGTATTATTTATTAGGTAAAAAGGGGCACTTTTGGGGTACTTGAAAAAGTGGGGGCGCACTGTGCCTCCTCCCCCCCCCCCCCCTGGGAGCGCCGCCTCTGTGCGTACTTATAAATATGATACATTATGATAGAAAATGGACATGACAATTCTTGCTATGAGTGAGATATTCTCCCAGGTGTGACAAATAAGAACAAGAAATGCAATATCCCCCCAACAAAAACAATGCAGAAACTTTTTAATTTTTTATTCAAAATTTATAAAATATTTTCCGTGATTTTTTTTTTTTTTAAATATATATTTTTTAGATTTGTTTTGATAGACACTACATTTTGGGATTCAGCATTCAAACAAGCTCAGACAAATATGAAAGGAAGTTAACATTTTGATCTGATTGCCCACGACTTAAAATAGGAAGTTGTCGTTCTTTGAGGAATTTGTAGATATTTCATTCCTTGTAAAGAATATCTCAATACAGGAACGGACGCATAAATGTTTCTTACATCGTGAGGTAGCATGGGGTAGAGGGATGGTGGGGGTATGGCTCGGGCGGAACCAGCCGGCGGCGAGGGATGGGGCCCAATTCGTGAGAAAATATTTAGCGGCGACTTTGCCGGCCGGCCGAATAATTGGGGAGGGGGGGTATGGAGCTCTATGTTGTTTTACTCACCCCCCCCCCCCTCCTTGGAGCAAAACAAAACAAAACAATTTTTTGCCAGGGAAGTGGGCCCGTCTTTTTCTTTTTTAAAGGTAAAATTAACGTTACAATCTTATTTTAAACCTTTTTTCTTAGCCAGGAGAAGGGACCCGGGCCCCCGGGCTCCCCGTGGATACGCTACTCTGGTAAAGGCAGAGATAGGATAGAAGTAGGGCTAGAGGCAGGCGCGGATCCAGGATTTCTTAGGGGGCCCAAATTTGAAATTATGCGACTCAAATATTGGTACGTAATGGTGACACCGGCAGTGGTAAAAACGTTGGGTTCGCGGGGGGGGGGGGGGGTTGACGGAAAAAAAATCCCATCACCCAACTCGTACATGCAGGCCCCGCTGAACGTTTCACTGCGGGGGTCAGGGGGTTTGGGGCAATACATTACGGTCAGATGAGCATATTTTTATACCTTATTTGTGACACTGTCAGGTCACCAATTGGCGTGGGGGCCAGGGGGCGGAGTCCTCGGAAGCTCAGGGGTTTTGGGTAATACATTACAGTCAGATGAGCATATTTGTATACCTTATTTGTAACACTGACAGGACACTAATTGGTGTTGGGTCCAGGGGCTGAGCTCCCAGAAGCTCAGGGGTTTTATACATTAAATTATCGTCAGATGAGCATATTTTTATATCTTATTTGTGACACTGGCAGGTCACTTATTGGCATGGGGTCAAAGGGGCAGATCCCCGGAAACTCAGAGGTTATGGGCAATAAATTACGGTCAGGAGAGCATGCAGGGGCCTGCCTTATAGCCATTGGTTGGGTTCAGGGGGCAGAGCTCCAGAAGCTCAGGGCTTTGGGCATTTAATTACATTAGATGAGCCTTATAAAATTGTATTTATTTATTTTTATCTTTGTATTTTTGTATTTTTTTTTGTATTTATTAATTTTTTTTTTTTTTTTTGGGGGGGGCATGAAAGTGGAAAATTACGTCATCAGATATTTCGTTCAGTAGTTTTTTTTGGGGGAACACTTATTTTTTTTTTGCTTTCTTTAGTACAAAACAAATATATATATATTTCCCCTTTTTCTTCCTTCTTATTTTTTGCGAGGGGGGGGTTGGGCCCCCGCCCCCCCCCCTGGATCCGCCACTTGGTAGAGGTAGGGTTGTGATAGAGGTGGAGGTATGGCGGTGATAGAGGTAGAGGTAGGGTGGTGGTAGAGATAGAGTTAAGGTGGAAGGTGTAGGGTGGTGGTAGACGTAGAGTTAGAGGTAGGAGTTAGAGGTGGGGTAGAAAAGTTAGAGGTAGAGGTAGAGGTAGGGTGGAAGAAGTAGGATGGTGATAGAGATAGAGTTAAGGTGGAAGGTGTAGGGTGGTGGTAGAGGAAGGGTGGAATAGGTAGGGTGGTGGTAGAGGTAGAGATAGGGTGGTGTAGTGATGATTATTTTACCAGACTGCTAAGAAATCATAAATGCTTGTTAGTAAGCAACCAGAGGACCGACGCACAATGGGCCAGGGAGGAACCAAAGTGCGTCAAAACTCATTTTGGGTGACTTATTTTTTTTTTTAAATTGCTCAGTTGAAACATAATACATTGAAGAATACCTCAGTAAAATATTTAATTCTGGTATGCACAATAAGGGTATAAATGTACTCCTTCAAACAGCAAAATATTACATATTCACAGTTTTACTAGTGCAAAAGTGACTTATTTCATAAATCTTTCAATTTAACGTATTGATATGGAATTGCTCTAACATATTCTTGATAGTTCATTTCACTGCATGAATGGGTTAAAAAAAACTATAGAAACACAATCTTCATAATAACTATAGGGTAATTCACTGAAAAGGGACTAATTATCCATGTTTTTTTTTAAATCAAGAGGAAATGTTAACATTTCCAGGGATTTCCAAAATAATTTTATTACCAACATTTTTTCTGATGTCTATAAGCTTTAAGTTTATACCAGATTTGGCTGCCCGATTCTGCCCGTTATTATGTTAGAGCCGATTTTCCTTGCAACATTGCCCTGAAAAATGTGTTTATTTTGGTCCGCGGTGTCAGAACAAGCGTCATGCGTGTTAAGCTGCTAACGCGCCCCCACGCGCCGTAATTACCCCTGGTGTAAAAACACGTTAATTTGACCTTTTTACTTTTTACCATTTTCCTCATAGTGATCTATGATATTGCTGAAAATGACATGTTCGAGCGGTTTACTGCAGATGGACGTGATTGATACAGGGCGGTAGTTGGAAGCCTTGCTCATGTCTCCTTTCTTGAAGATTGGTGAGATGTTTGCAAGACGTCAGTCAGATGGTACCGTTGAAAGGCAAGGTCAGGATCGATGTCTTCAGCAAAGAACTTCAAGATCCTTCCTGGTATATGCCATCTGGTCCTGTGGCCTTGCTAACATTTATATGTCACTTCCCTGCAAATATGGACATTTCTTTACACATTATCTTTACCCGTGCACAGAGACAGACCTGTTTCGTTTTTCTAATTCATGATTATATATCATCATCATCATTCTTACGAGGGGCTATCCTAAACATCAGTACAATTAGAAATTCAATTACTCAAATATAATTGTGTCTTTCTTAAAATCTACCCATGCATAATCATACATAGTCTAATCAGAAGAGTATTCACCTTGTGTTAGATTATATGAGTTAATGACCTTCTGGTTCAAACAGACAATGCATGTCACTGTTTTATTATGTAAGTTCATATAAAGATATATCAATTTCACTGAAATATATCACACATGTACATCTTGTTTGAGGCTCAAACACAAAATACCCCCCTAAATAATGCACTAATCCACATTGCTGACTTTCCATTGGATGAATTATTCAGATTTAGACTCTTCCATTGCCTTTAAAGGGGGAGCACAATCAAGGATGAACTGATCCAGCTTGCAGCAATCCCTAATGCTTTAGTATGTGGTTGTAGACCCATCCATTGTTGGGAGCGGGGGAGAACAGCTTAGTTTGCCAGGATGTGTTGGTCTCCATTCTTAATGTCTTCTCCTGCCTCTGCCTCTCTTCAGCTGATAGTTCAAAGGACTATGAGATGATGAATATGCAAATTTGACTGCAAACATTCACCTTTGACCCTTGTGGTGCGATCAATTTTACAAACACATGTCACAAGTAAGATTTTACACAAGAATAAGACAAGTACTTTCATTCAAAATTGTACATTTAATCTAATGAATGGAGTGGTTTAAAGTGCCTACAGCAATGAAGCAGTTGATGAAATACAGAAGAATGAACAAATTAGGGTGACAGAGAGACAGACGATATAAAAAGTAGATTGACAAAAGTAGAGTGACAGTTCCTTGATGCTCCGTTGGGGGTATATAGCTTCCTGATAGAGGAAATAGCAGTAAACAATCACGTATAGAAAAAGAACCCCCCCCCCCCCCCCCGCTCCACGCCCCCGCCCTCGCCCCAGCTCCCTTATATTGCGTGGCTGGGTGCAATATCAAATAAAGAGGCATTCTGAATTGGTTCATTTCATCGCTGGTGGAGGTGTCGTGGTATAGTGGTTCGTTTCATCGCTGGTGGAGGTGTCGTGGTATAGTGGTTCGTTTCATCGCTGGTGGAGGTGTCGTGGTATAGTGGTTCCTTTCATCGCTGGTGGAGGTGTTGTGGTATAGTGGTTCATTTCATCGCTGGTGGAGGTGTCGTGTTATAGAGGTTCATTTCATCGCTGGTGGAGGTGTCGTGGCATAGTGGTTCATTTCATCGCTGGTGGAGGTGTCGTGGTATAGTGGCTCGTTTCATCGCTGGTGGAGGTGTTGTGGTATAGTGGTTCATTTCATCGCTGGTGGAGGTGTCGTGTTATAGAGGTTCATTTCATCGCTGGTGGAGGTGTCGTGGCATAGTGGTTCATTTCATCGCTGGTGGAGGTGTCGTGGTATAGTGGCTCGTTTCATCGCTGGTGGAGGTGTTGTGGTATAGTGGTTCATTTCATCGCTGGTGGAGGTGTCGTGTTATAGAGGTTCATTTCATCGCTGGTGGAGGTGTCGTGGCATAGTGGTTCATTTCATCGCTGGTGGAGGTGTCGTGGTATAGTGGCTCGTTTCATCGCTGGTGGAGGTGTTGTGGTATAGTGGTTCATTTCATCGCTGGTGGAGGTGTCGTGGTATAGTGCTTCATTCACTTGACTCTCATTCCACGGAATTGAGGGTTCAAATCCCTGAATTCCCAAAGTCTTTTTGCGAGACATTAATCCATAGTTGCCACTCCCCACCCAAGTGTTAAATGAATACCTACCTAGCCGTATTTATTCCTTCAAACACACAGTGCGCTCCTTACGGCTGCCAGAGCTGAATAAAGCTGCAGGGTAATACATGTATTATCCACACTTTTAAAACTGTGGAAATTGTTGCATGTTTTTCTCAAGACTTGTGAGGCGGAGTAGGTACAGCAAAATTCACGCTGATGCTCTGAGTGATAACTACACACAACAGCAAGCGTTTATACTGCATTCCAGATGCCATCTTGGTTCACCTTAGTATAACTCTCCTCAGGCGATATTAAAGAAATCTTTCTTTCTTCGACACTTCACATACTACTCATGAGCTAACATGGTAAGTACTATTTTCGTTACTTTATTTTTAAAAAGATAATGATAAGTACTATATTAACCCACAGTCTTGAGCATAATATATACGCCGATTACCGACTGTAATCATCTTAACACTCTGAAATTTCTTTAATTTCATATACTTATTTAGGGCAAGCGACCGATGAAGATATGGAATCTCATTTGCATCGCCACCTGGATATCGTGTGGTATGTAACCTTAAATCAATGTGCCGTATTTACATAAACTAAAATATATTTAAAAAAAACTAACAAACCCCGTAATGGCCCTTTCTATGCTTGCCTCATACAGGCAGTGACGGGTCCGGGGGGACAAGGGAAATGTGCCCCGCCCCCATCCAAACACAAAGCAGGGGAAAGCGGAGAAAATATAACTTGATGTTGGTTGTTAGAGAGGTTTTGACCCCCCCCCCCCCCCCCGGAGAATGCTGTGTCCGCCACTGCGAGACATACCAAATCTGTTTACTAACATATCAAATACATGGATGTTTCTTTCATGAGCACCTTGTGACGAGTAATTCAATTAACTTGATACGAATGAATGAACTACAATACTTGGTATCGAGTCTGCCAACATTACTTGTTGCTATGTCTGTCAAGCCGCGGACAAGCTTTCAGGTTGACAAGAACAACCTTTGTTTTAAAAGTACATACATGCAAATTAAATGTTTAAGTATACCGGTCGATTGGTACATATTAGAGAGAAGTAACACACTTCCTTGAAAGCAGTATAGCTTCCCAGAGATTAGATCAGGCCATTTTCATACATGCAATTCGCATTCTTACTATAAAAATACAAATATTCGTAAGAGGTTAATTAAATCATTAGTATATCAAGGCACTTAAGTAAAAATTAGGTTACATTTCAAAAATGGTATTCAGCTTCCTAATTTCTGTTCAGAATAATACTTAATTGTACTTGTCATTAGAAGAATTACCTGTGAATAAAGACTTGCCAGATGACATCCTCAGTTATTAAAAAAACCTTTGTATTACGTATTTGCTTGACTTTTAATTTTGGGTTTTTACTATCATGGATTTCAAGAAGTGTCTGAGTAAAAGAACAAAATTCTCTAGTGTTCCCTTTTTTGTGGTAATTAATGTAAGGTTTATATGTGATAATGTTCTTTTTCTTTGCTTGATTGCATTTTTTGTTTCATATGCTTTGTTTCTTTTGATATGGCGCGTTACAAATGAAATGATATTTTGTTTATTTGTGGTTATTTTTCCTTATCATATTATCTTCAGCTGCCATTATTTTTTGGAAGCTACTATAATTTATACAGAGATAACATTTGTTCTTCATTTACTAAAAAAGATGTCAAATCAGCCTTAACCTTATACATACAATGTTTGAGTATACCGCCTAGATTATAAACAGGGGGAAATGAAATAAATAATCTTCTAGATTCTAGCTGAAAGTAATAATTTCGAGTCGTTCTAAAAAATAGTTAGAATATAGTCTCATTACCTAGGTTTTTTTTTATATCTTTTGATGGTAAAGAGACCAATACCAACCCCTGTCCACCCATTGTTTTGCATTAATGTAATATAAATTCTTAGTACTCCGAACAGATTATATATTTGGGAAAATTCAATATATGAAATTTTGGATTTTTGATGAAAGTGATAACTTCGAGTCATTCAAAAATTAAGGTTAAACTTTTGTGTAATATTTCTTAATCTTTAGAATGTAGTTCGGCGTTTTACCAGGGGTGCTTAACGCTACCTCTTCGTGATAATTTGACCAGTCACAGCCCTTGTCGACCCATCGCTGTTGTGAACGGGATAAGGATCAGTACAGCACCGAAATCTGTGCACGCGTTTACACTACAGATCGAAGGCATCAATCAACATTATGTTTGCATATTGTTAGGTAAGTCTTTATCTATGTAAACATTGTTGGTCATAATGGTGGAATAATTATTTTTACCCCAATTTATGAAATGATTTTGACAATGATTTATTCCTAACAGATCTAAATAATAGTACATATTCTCAGATTGTATTGAATAATAGTTTGCGAGTGTTTGTTTGGCTTGACTATTAAAACATGTGTTTGGTCCCCTGGGCTCAAGGTAACAAGGCCATTGCTTAGCCACTGATTCATGACCTTACGCAGCGGGGGCTATGGTACGTCGCCGCCCCCCCCCCCAAATACAAGAAAACAAAGAAAATGCAATAAATTATCAATAATTCATTGCATTTCCCCCCGGTGCCCAACAGGAAAAATTCCTCTGTAGGGACATGCATTATGGTTCAAGGCATGCCCACATAGAGGATTTTTTTTAAATCTTAGGGGTCGGGGCAAAATGCAATGAATTATTGAAAAATCATGCAAAGTAAACCTGCTGTTGAAGGTAAAGACCAGTAATGGTCATGCAATTGCATTGTGAAAGAAACTTTGTGGAATCGATCAGAAAAGGTTGATCATCTAGCATCTAGCATCTGCAAGGTTCTGGAATCATCAAAATGATAAGAAATTTGGCCCATATTTTGTAAAGTTACAAGCACTATACACAGAAAGATGTATATGGGACTACCCTATATCTCTCACCAGACCATGAGAGAAACAAATTTACCAAATATATAAATTAGTAGGCGGTTTCCCGGCAAATTTTGTATCATCATGTATTAGTCAAAACATATTCTTTCACATGATTGGTAATGAGAGCTTCCATTTCATTTTTTGAAATTGGGGCGTTTCCAATACTGGTTTACCTTTGATATAATAATGATATTCCTGTGAACATATTTATTCAATTTGTCTATTCAATTCTGGTTTATTGTAAATAGAAACATACCGAATAAAAAGTCCGGAGACTCATACAATTCAGTTTAAAAAACATAAATACGTACAAGAATATAAGAATTTAGCAATCTTCATATGAGATATTGATTCTTATTAACTAAACAACTAATTTCAAACAATCGTGAAACAATACATGTTGTAATTATTCAGTTATAATATTTAGATAGTAAAATATGTTATCACCATTTTCTAAATGTCATATTCTCTGGAATATCATCTGGACAGTTTATTTTCATGACTAATCCATCATAGATTCTCAAGTTAATTTAACAACAAAATTATATTGAAAAATTATACATCGACATTAAGTTTACTTAAGGTCTCCCCCACCCCCACCCCCCCCCCCCCCCCCCCCCCGTGACTCTTTTTTTGGAATAAACTGCCTCGCCTTCAATGTTGAGGGCTCTATATGTAATTATCTTTATTCGCCGTTTTTTGCCGATTATTTGCCGATTGTCGGTTTCAGAAGTTGTAAGATGGACTGTGTTTTAAACTCATGAACATTGATAATCTCACAATCAGTCGAGTAAAACGAATTTCATCTTCCAAATAAAAGATTAAAACAACATATTGCACTTCATGAATGACAACTTCGTCATCATTCAAAACATGTTTCGTTCTCGAACGAATTCGACAATACACCATTAGCCTTCATGGATCTAGGAATCCCTAAAAAAAAAAGAGGGGGGGGGGTGGTAATGCCAAAAAAGTCTGTGACATGCAGCCCCCCTATCCCAGTACAGGTTTTCATATGTTCAGGCGCCTGAACGGATTTTCAAAACAAATGTGTTTGAAGTCGAATATTGATGGAGGAATACCAAATTTAGCTTTTCAGCGTACAACAGAAAAACTCATATTATGTATTCTTTTATCAATATATTTTGTCTTCAAACACAGTTCTGTTTGACGGCGGGGGGTCTCTGCAGAAGTTTGTCTTGAATCACATCCTCTTTCACATTATAATACAATTTAAGTGAAATGCTGCCATCAAATTGTTTTCCAAATTGGGCTCCTAACAATTTAGAGGGGCTTTAAAGGAATTTTATCGGAAGGGAATATTTGTGTGTGTCCTGAAAGTATGCCCGATTAAGTTATATGGCGATCCCGAGTTGGCCCTCTTTAAATAGAATAAGCTAGAAAGTTTTTTCTTTTTTAGGATTCAGCAATAATAATAAACCCTACTGAAGGAAAAATAACCACGGTTCTTCAGTATAAGAAATCTCTTCGTGCCGTTGTGATAGCAATGTACATGATAGCCCGTGACACACATAATACACAACCACACGCACGCACGCTCGCGCACACACTAAACAAATTAGTACGTAGAGATGCACACGTGCCAGGGAAAGAAGAAAAGCCACAAAACCGCCATTATGTATCAATTATGTACATGGTATGCGTGACCATATGATAGGCCTATTTTGGAACTTGGAGATCTATTTCCTTAGATAATTATGTAGGATGCATTTAAAAATTTATAACAGCGTATATACCATATATAGCCGCATTTTGTCAGTATGAGTATAAAATTGACGATGATAAGGGAAATACAACTTTTGTGATAGGTGAATTTTAATGAGAGAAGAAAAATAAGAGAAAAAGAGCGAAAGTTTGAAATAAATGCGGGACCAATGATAGGACTGAGACCGCATAATCTATACGAATCATATTTCAAATTGGCATTTTTGTCAGTGGCAGTTGGTAGATTTGTCAGTGGATTATGACGTAGTAATGGACAACTCTTTCTATCGTTTGTCGTGTACAATAATATAACCCATTTCTGTGTTCTCCTAAGCGCCTTCTTATGTACTACTCAAAATATATATTACGGATATCATTTTATTATTCTAAAAAGACAAAACCCACCTGAGTCATACATTTTGAAAAATTTACATTTTAGCCATTTTTTTTCTTGAAAAAAATGAGAGAGTTGTCTGGCAGAATGTCCAAGTGACAATACCAATTCAGCCAATTTTAAGTGCCATCCAAAACAAAACAAAATTGCAACTTACCAAATTCATAGTTTTTTTCATGTTGAGTTCGATTTTATTCAAAAGGTAACGACTCTTCTTTTATGATTTTTCTGCTATGTTTTAGAGTAGTTGTTAATTTTTGGGGTTGGGTAATTTTTCCCCTTTAATATAATTATTCTTCAGAATCAGAAAGGACTACACCACGAGACAAAACGGACATGTTGCTATCGGAGGTTACGCCGACGATATCTACCGAATCAAATCGACCACGTGACACGACCACCATGTTAATGAGGGAGACCACGTCGACGGTATCGGAAAGATTCCAACGATCGACAGTACATCCCCCTATCGGTAATCATAAGACAATTTTAAATTCTCACTTGTATCTTTGTTTGTTTTTTAAAAAAAGATTTTGTATATTCATGTCTTTAATTGCTATACTCTGGCACATCTACCTTTTCAAAACTAGTGTGAGTGTTTGAGTGTACGCGATAAAGATTGTTTAGTAAAGTTGTATCTATTAAGTTTTGAGGAGACACAAACTCAATCTGTGAGGAATAAATCATATTTTCACAAGTATTTTATGGAAAGGGGTGAGAAATATGCATGCAAACGTTATACTGTATGTAACAGTGTGTTCCGTCGCAGCCGTTTATCCCTTCATGTAAGTAAACAGATCTCATTTTTTAACATGACGTAGACACGTCGGGCAAGGTCTTCTTGGCGGCTAAAGAGCGTCTATACGTCGCAGACTTGGGGGATGAAATGGGAGGGTTAACATCTATCCCCTCCACATTTGGCACGCCGTTCGACATCAACTACGACTCCGTGGCAAGGAAGATCTACTGGTCTGATTCGAATTCCCATCGAGTTTATCGTGCAAATGTGAACGGCACGGATAGGGAGGTTGTGACGGACGTTAACGAACATGGTAAGAATTACATGGAATAATTGTTAATCTTGTTGTTATTTGTATTATCATTATCATCATTGTTATTATTATTATTATTACTATTACTGTTATTACTATTATTGCTATCGTTATCATCATATTTTATTATTATCATAGTTGTTGTTATCAATGTTATTATACATATTATTATTGTTATTATTATTATCATTGTTATGATTATTATTATTATTATCATTATCATCATAGCTGTAGTAGTCGTAGTTGTAATAGTAGTAGTAAAAGTAGTAGTAGTAGTAGTATCATTTCTATTCTTATTATCACTATTAATATTTTTAATCGTAGTACCCCGCTCGATTGACATTGCTGATAATTCATCAACCCTCTACATCGCTTATGGAACACCTAAAAAAGTGATGTCAGTGTCCGTTGCATCGGGAACCGAAATGCCTGGGAGTGAAGTTGAGGTTTTAACTCTGGGAGAAGGGTACGGTTACCTCCGAGAGATAATGGTGGATGAAGAACAAGGGTAATATTCAAATTGGCAACACTGCAATTTTTAGTATATTTCGAGATTTGTGCATATAGGCCGCTAATCAATATTCTTAAAAGCATGCATTTGAAAGGAATATATATGTTTATATACCTCACTTAAGTAATCCAGCCATCTGATTGGTCGAAATTGCATTCATAAACTTCAACTGTTCCTGTAAAATTCCCGGTAACCATGCATAAAACATTTAATATTTTTAATAACCATGGTTATTAAAAAAATAGTTCAGTCTCCATGGTTACCCCATAGGTTTACATGTTAAAAAATGTTTGAGCGATCGAAGATACCATACGTGTGCGAAAAATTGGTCGGTATTTTCATACAAGACAAGACAATTCCAAACAAGACAAAAATGGCTCAAGAATCTCTCCCAAGATTTCAACTTATCAAATGCAAGACTCGCTGACAGCAAGAACAACAAAAAGGGTACGTGAAATTATCCATAAACATGTTCGTTTAGTTGCTGAAAAAGCATAGACGTATAGACTGTATACGAAATAGATCTAGTTGTCAGGGTGTTGATAGCGCACCCGATGTTGTGTGTTAAAATATTTCCATAGAGATTGTACGCAATGCATTCCCTATGCAGTCTACGTGCATTCCGCGACCATGCAAAAAAGGTCAAGTTTTTTTTTTCAATTCGAGATTCAAACCTTTATAATCTGTTGTGATCCTGAAGGTGACACTCAATAAGTGAGGTGTCATATGAAAGCGCAGGTTCTTCTCCATATTCCCCACAGGGCCGGCCCACCCCCAAAATGTAAAAATATCTTGCTTAGACTAGAATCTAGATCTAGTCTACTCTCAAGATACACTCATAAAAAACAACCGTGCAGATGAACTAGAGAAAGGCCAAGGTGGTGTCATTAGTTGACTCTTTTGTTTTCGGCATATAAAAGTATTAATGACTGCTTTAATATTCGAGAAATAGTTGTTTTTATACGCTCTCGGGAAGGTTACAATTGGCTATTCCCCTCGGCACGCCTCGGGTAATAGCACAATTCTAACCTTCCCTTGAGCTTATAAAAACAACTATTTCTCTCAAAGCAGTCATTAATACTATAATATTGACATAAATTCAAAGGTCGTGTGAATGCCTCTTTGGTTGGCAAAAATAGTGAATATGAACTTTTCAAAAGTTGCCAATTTCAGGATTAATTTGCTTAATTTCCATTCAAATAAAAAAAAAGGGTGAGTTAGATATTATTATCAGTTATTTTAACAATATAATCATTCTTATCGTTACTATAATAATGCTATTTTCATTATTATTATTATTATCATCATAACTATTATCACTACTTTTATTATTATGTTATCATTATTAGTTTTATTTATGTTATCATAATTTACATTTTTTGGAATAATTATTATTACTATTATTATTATAACTGTTTATGTTTTTATTTGATTCATATTTCATACTCGCAGCTACCTCTACATCTCGATGAACAATAAGATTATACGGACATTCCTGAACAACACCAGGAATATGGACATAATAGATGTGGTTGTCCATGACAGTAATCTAAGAGGATTTGCTGGAATTAGCATCGACGTCAAAAGTCAGACATTTTAATTATTAATTAGTATAATTCGCCCTTAAATTATATACCTCGCATTGTAGGTTAATGCCACATTGTACTACAAGTAATACTTCTAGCACCATCTCAGGTTAGCTGAAGCAGTATATGGTCCCAGAGTCGATAATTAATATCGCACTGTTGGCAAGTGGACCATGAGTTGGCGCTGTGCGATAAACAGTACCTCAGATATCTTTTTTTCAGTGAGGTTATTTTGGTACTATTTCATGTCAACATTGGCCAATATTTTGTATAAACTTGTTTGATGTCTTTTGTATTTTTCTGTAAATATGACATCATAAGTATTTGAGCTTGGGACAATTAATTCTTTTTTTTTCTCAATAGAAACCGACAAATTGATTGCTTTATTTAGCAAAAAACTTGTCCTTGTCTGATTTTAAGGAAACGTACGACGCATCTTTCTGGTAACCAAAGACTGGCAAGGGAGTCGGATTTTCTACAAGGACGTTGCGATCGGTACAACCGACAACCCGGAAAGTGTGAGGAATTAACCGATTACGTCGGAGACAGCGAATGCACGGATAGCCTCACTGACGTGAATTACTTCAATGGCGCCCTCTATTGGATTAGGAGATCCTCCCCGAGTTGTATCGGTATCATGCAGGATTACGATCATGCCAACCGATCGTACACATTTGTATCACTCAATACAACCGAGAAACCGGATCGAATGCACATTGCTACAATCGAACCATAATTCTGTATCTCCCTCCAGTAACGTGCACTCACATCCTTTAACAGGTCAACAATCATCCTCAAATTGGCAACAACTCTTTGTACTTTTCACTGTTTCATAGATTAGAAAATAATGTATATAAAATGAAAGGGTAAATTTAAAAAGAGAGAAAAAAAGAAGATATTTCCAATTTAAACACAATAATAGTGATTCAAAATTTCAATCGGTAATGCCAATTTAAAGACTTCAACGAATATTTCCGTTTCAATCACTCTTTTTTTATAAACAGCATGATGTATTAATAATAATTATTATAGACATTTCTATAGCGCCGTCTATCTAGAAATCCTATTCCGATCGAGGCGCATTACGGGCAGGCGCGTAGCCAGAGTTTGATGTTTTGGGGGGGGGGGGGGGGGGGGGCACATACATGTAATCGATCGAGGTCAAAAAAAGGGGTCTAAAATGCAACCGATCCTGGAAAATTTAGGGGGGGCACGTGCCCCCCCCCCCCCGTGCCCCCCCCCCCCCCCCCCGTGGCTACGCGCCTGATTACGGGGCGCATTAACTATTGCCCCGGCTTTAAGGCCGGTCACACAGAGGGGACGCATGGGGGGACGCACGGCCAGCACATGGAAAATTTGCAATTTTGGCCAGTGCGTTGTCGTTCGCTAGGCGTGCGTCATCACTCGCTACTCGTTCGTCGAGCGCGCTGGACCCACGCTATGCATTCGTCGTCATTCGCTGTCTGCGTCGGGATTTTTTTAGCATGCTCAAAAGTGTGCGCGGAGCTCGACGCATGAATGTACACGCCAAAGGCACGCCAGACGTGCGTTGAGCGCGCTAGACCAGCGCCAGACATACGCGGAGCACACGCCCTGTATACGCACAGCGCGCTAGCTACACGCTGTGCATTTTGTGTCAGCTCGCTAGCTTTCCAAAATCAATGCAAAAGTTAGGCACACGGCCTTTTCCAATTTCCAATGCGCTGGCCGTGCGTCGTAGAACGCGGTGCATGCGTGGACCATTCGTCCAGCGCGCTAGCAACACGCTGTGCATTCGTGGAAGTTGTTATCGTGTGCGCTCTGGGTACGGTCTGTATGCGCACTGTATGCGCCCTGTATGCGCTCAGCGCGCTAGCAACACGCTTATGCATTTGGTGTCAGCTCTCTGTAGCTACGACAAAAGTTGGGCGCACGACAACGCACTGGCCAAAATTGCAAATTTCCAATGCGCTGGCCGGTGCGTTCCCCATGCGTCCCCTCTGTGTGACCGGGCCTTAAGCCTACACTGTAAAAAAATAATAGTCGAAATAACTCAATAAAATTGAGGAAAAGAATTGCCTTATTTTTATTAAGTAAATATTACCTACGGCATCTTAAGTAGAATTTACTTATTTTGCTGAATAAATTTTTACTCAGTTAAATCGAGTTACATTAACGTAAATAATTTAAGTATTGTAATCATTTTAGATAATTAAAAAAAAGCTATGATAGGATTACATATTGCACGATTTGGTACCCATCTAATCTAACAAGTAACATCCACTAATCATTCACTACTTCTATTTAAGATTAATCACTAATCACTAACACTACTTCTATTTAAGATTTAACCGTATATATATATCTACCACCATCACAAACTATTACATACGCTTCAATTCGACACATATTGAAAGGCTCCAAATGTTATATATATACTTGATCGTAGCATCTTAAAAGGAAAATTGGTTGACAATTTCCTGAAATATCAAGTTTTGATTTGTTTTGAACTGGGTAACAATTAACAATTGTCTTGTCTTTGCTTAGCCATGTTAAATGAATTAGTAAATGTTTTAAAGTCCTTAAATTTTCATTCAACCACAAAAAAGAGTTGTTTTATTTTAAAAAGAGTTTAATTTGGTCTTAATGAATATTCATAAATTATGTAAATATTTCTATTACGCACTGCATCGGTCCTTACTTTAAAAAGATAAGAATAATCAACATAAATTGTTTGAGTAATACGTATAATTTCTGATTTTGAGTTAAAATTACGCAATTAATACAAGCTGAAATTACTTAAAGTTCTTATGTATTTGATTTTACTTAAATATTCCACGTATGTTCTACTAAATTGAAAGTTTGAGTTAGCAAGACTTAAATTTAGTGCGTAAGGGGCAAAAACTAATGTTTTCAAGTAAATTCTACATGGAAAAAATACGTAAAAATTACCAATGAACAAATTCTTTTTACAGTGTAGCTGCCATTACAGCGCTTCAGTATTCCAAGGATTAAATTCCTGCCAGGTAAAGGCCTACCCATTTACCTCACCTGGGTCGAGTGTGGCAAATGAAGATTTATAATGCCTTGCCAAAGGACATTAGTGCCGTATCGGGATCGAACCACGACCTTTGAATTTCAAGTCAAGTGCTTTAACCACTCGACTACGACACTTCTACGACATTTTCAACAGAAACGGACTTTAATTTGATTGTGCACTTTTTTAAATTTCTGCTCATGTACAGTCTGTAGGCCTAATTGAAAGAATTATGGATCAAAATGTTAAAAATAAAACATTAAATAATAGAAATAAAACGTAACTAAAAGGTGACACTGAAGTGACTAGGCTGCTACATTAACTGGTTAATACCCATGGGGCTTACCCCCTTCTCTTTTTTTAAGTTACATTCATTGTCCAAGGCAGATACTGAGTTAGATTGTACGGGTCATTCCATGAAAATGGAGGCAACAAATGGTGAATTGTCGTTTGGCCTATAACCAGTTTTTGTCTACTATCCAATCATTCTATTCCCATATGGTCTACACACAGCCCGTTTACTATTCACATGGTCTAACAATAAGTTTGTTTACTTATCATTTGGTCTAATTCCCATGTTTGTATAATCTCCACTAAATCTAATTTCCATTTGATCTATTGCTCATTTAGTGTAATTTCCAGTGGTCTAATGCCCAGTATGTCTACTTCCATAAGGTCTAATAATCATTTGATGATTATCATTTGCGATTAAATGATCATTAGCGAATATGGATATGGGCATTAGAAAAGCTTGGATTAGACCGACTGGAAATCAGAATAAATGAGCAATAGACCAAATTGATAGTAGATGTATTGGAAATTAGATTAAATAAAATTAGCCCAAATGTATTTTAGCCTAAATGGTCATTAGACTAAATGATAAGTAGACAAACTGGTTATTGGACCACGTGGGTAGTAGACTTGCTGGGTGTAGACAATATGGTAATAGACTTATTGGTTAGTAGACGAACTGGTTGTAGAGCAAACGGCAATAAACCTCATTTATGACGATGTCCATATGTAACAATGGTATGATCAAGATCTGTTGAAGATTTTAGCATTGAATAAATATATATAGCACTGCTGTTTCAATTCCGTTTCTTCGAAAACTTTGCTTAATACGTTTTTGTTTAACACCACCATTACATGGACATCACATTTCAACAACATTACATTAACTATAATAGACCATCTTCATAATGTAATCAGATTTAATGCATCAATCTTTGTTCAGTGCAAAGTTACGAATGATTTCATTCACCTGTAATGAATATTGGTATTTCCATTGTCAGAATGCGAATTGCATACGTTAAATTGATGCTAGGTGGTACAAACATTATGGATTGTCCTACCTAACAACACGTAATGGCCCGGTCCCACTGGCCGATGGACACAAAACGTATGCATAAAGGACACAGCGGACGAGCAAAATTTCAGGGGTTGCTCCATCCGTTTTTATCCGCTGCAGAAATGGACAAAATTTGCCAAAACAGAACGGAAAATAACGGACGTGGGTAGTATGTAGCGGGGATGTTAAACGGATGTTCATCGGAAGCCTAGCGGATGAAAGCGGATGGAAGTGGATGACAACTTTGAATACTTTATATACGAGATGCATACGCTTACATCCTTTCTATTTCCGTGCTACTAACGATGTATAGACGTTCCATGTACCTTATCTTTCCCCCCTCTTTCCGTTTTCAGCTGCAGCGGATGTGAGTTGCGAGGATGCCCAGAGGATGCAGAGAGGATACAGCGGACGTTTAACGGATGATTACGGACATAGAACGTTTGTTGCTCGTATTTGTCGCGGATTTACATCGTACACGGCGGAAGTTCATCCGTTCTAAAAGTTTTGTGCAGCTCAAAACTTTTTGCGCGGATGAAATCACAGTGGACGGATGCTCGATGGATAGAGCGTATGAAACACGTATGCAATGCGTACACAACGGATGCATAGCGTTTTCCAACGGATGGCAAGATTTTTTTACGTTGTACATCCTCTTTGCATCCGTAAGTGCAGTGGGACCGGGCCTTAATGTATGCTATTCACGTTCTGACTATTTGAAATACAGTTATTCAATACAGATGACTGAAACAATTTGTACCGAGGAATTTAAAGATGTGTTTCTCAAATTTGATTACATTATGAAAATTGCCTATTAATCCACGTGAAGCTGTAGTACTTCTGAACTCAGATGGATTGTTATGCTAAGCTCAATTTGGGCAGAAATTATTCTGGTTGAGAGGAGAAACAGTTTCTCACTTCTGATTGGTCATACAAATTACATCAACCCCATGGAATGATCCAAAAAAGTTATTGGCATTATCCAAATAGAATGAAAACTGAATTCATACTTTATAATTTATATGTCATTTAAGAAGTTTAATATTCTCCACAACATCTAAATCTGAAACCTCATTTCAAAATAATTATTTTGATAAAAGCGATATACATATATTTCTCTGGAATCAAATATATTTCAATTCAATCCCAAACAACCAAAACATTTAGGGAAAATGATCAGAAACGTTCTGCTCTGTGCATTGTTAAGATCTAGATAAGTTGGGAGAAAAATGGTGCACATTTACTGCAATTTCTTCTACATGTATATAACTGCCTCTTAAAACTTAGTAATTAAGTAATGCCGTGTATTTAATTAGCTTGTGATCATGTATAACTGAATATATGTACCAACTCATAACGAAATAATTCAAATGATGTAAACTTTACACCCGTCATTAAACAATTAGTTTAAAGATAAACTTGAGTTCTGGTAAATATAGAAAATAAATGGTAACAGAGTCTAACAAAACTTACATTGAATGTTCAAAGTAACAAATAAATGAAATGTGCCAAAAAAAAATCGGTAGAAAATCTTTAATGACTGAGTAATATGCCTAAAATGATAAGGACATCCGGGTACTACAGTAGACCCGACACCATGTGCTTAACACAGGTCACTATGTGCAAATGGGGATTGTGGTTTTATTTGTAGATGATGCACGGTAAGTTTTTGTGCGTTTTTTTATTTCATTGGTTCAAACAACCAATCTACTGCAGGACAAACAATCAGAATAAATCCTACAAATATTCTCTCAAAATAAGATTCCCTAAACCAGAGCTCAAGACTCCCTTCAAAAAATAATCATCACAAATCTTCCTGAAATTTGGCGTACCTAGTAACCCCAATATCTTAATATTCTCAACTTTTACAGGTGATATAGCGACAAAAAATAATAGAAACTAATAAACAAACATATACATGTACAAAAAACAAACACATTATGCATGGCATGGTTTATGTACATAGAAGTTCTAGTCGTATAAATAATTTTAGATTTATGAGATGAATACGTGTCTATCGTTCTGTAAACCAATTATGAAGACAACATACAATAATATGATTATTACATCCTTCTGTAACAAAAGACAAAAGAATGAACAAATAACCTAGCTAGACAATAAAAGACTCTGAGTATTTTTTTGTGTAAAATTGCTTTTTACCAGTGATTGAAGAATATTTTGAGAGTCATTTTTCATGTGATAGAATGCATGCACGGCTTCACACAAACTTATTTAGCATTGGTCTGATTTGAACCTATATAAGATACAGAATGTTCGTCATAGTTATTTTTATTACATTATATTTTATCAAGATTTATCTTTGAATTTCTCGTAAGCTTTATGTAATAATCGATTTTAACATTGCTATGTATTCCATCTGCTATTATTAATTGTAAATTGATTGTAATTCTGCTCTTGGGCTGACATTTTCTGTATTCTCAATAAACCATTCAATTCAATTATATTATACTATACAGTGCGTCCCAGAAAAAACGAAACCGAGAAGTATCGATGTTCTATCATAACTTAATCACAACTATAATTAATGAATGATACATATTTGGAAAGCTTAGAGTCTCCTCTTTCATGTGATGCTACTCAGATGATGCATATTTCACGCATGAGTGATTAAAAGCAATTTGAAGGAAGGAAACCAAAAAGACATTTGGCGGGCGGTATCTGAATTTCAAAGAAAAATTCACATTTCTAGAAAGTTGAGTTTCTGCCCTTTCATATGACACCTCAATCAGGAAAAATGAGCGAGGAATAACAAAGTTCTGTTTGTTTAAAGTAGCCCTTACATTTTCATAATTTTAACAAACGAATTCGTTTTCACTGGGTGCCTGCCGTAGCAAAAAGCAGATTTGACAAAAGACTTAACTCCGTTTCGTTGACAATCAGCCATGCATGAAGACTCTCGTATACGGCTGATTGTCAACGAAACGGAGTTAAGTCTTTTGTTAATTCGTTTATTGATACGGCAGGCAGCCAGTGAAAACGAATTCGTTTGTTAAAATTATGAAAATGTAAGGGCTACTTTAAACAAACAGAACTTTGTTATTCCTCGCTCATTTTTCCTGATTGAGGTGTCATATGAAAGGGCAGAAACATAACTTTCTAGAAATGTGAATTTTTCTTCGAAATTCAGATACCGCCGCCAAATGTCTTTTTGGTTTCCTTCCTTTAAATTGCTTTTAATCACGCATGCGTAAAATATGCATCATCTGAGTAGCATCAACTGAAAGAGGAGACTCTAAGCTTTCCAAATATGTATCATTCATTAATTATGGTTGTGATTAAGTTATGATAAAACATCGATACTTCTCGGTTTCGTTTTTTCTGGGACGCACTGTATTATATTGTACTTTTTGATTCATTTAGGCTAACTAAGCCAATAAAGCAAGCCTTCCCAAACAAGATTTTTACCATGTACACATGCAATTAGAATAACAACGAACCGAATTTGTATGTGAATCACAGAAATTATGACCCTAAAGCACCTACATAATCACTCTCAGCTGCCCTTCAATTTGTTTTACTACAGTGAAACCTGAAGATAAAGGCCGCCCAAGGGAATCTTGAAAATGGTCTTTATAGGCAGGTGGTCTTTGTGTACAGGTTTCTTCAGTAGAGTTTTCAATGAAAACCATATTTAAAAGGAAATGGAGAATGTGTTCTTTT
>JAVYIG010014887.1:0-38962 GCA_035222895.1 Strongylocentrotus droebachiensis | reverse complement strand
AAGAAAATATAAATCACACAATATTATTAATGTGCATTAATTAATTTGCTCGACAGATCATGATAATAACGTTTTCTGTGAAAACATGCAAATTAATCTTGAATATGCATTAGATACATAGAACTGGTTTTTTAACTGGTATTCTACTGGTTTCAACTGGTGAATCAACTGGCAATCATCTACTGGTTTTCAACTGGTAAATCATTTGGTAATCTTCTACGGGTTTTAACTGGTAATTCAAGTGGTAATCATCTATTGGTTTTCAAATGGTAAAGCAACCGGTAATCATGCATCTACTGGATTCCAACTGAAATCAGCTGGTATTAAATGGTTCAGTTTGGTCATTGTACTGGAATGAATTTATGAATTACCAGTTAAGCCCATTGGTTTTAACTGGTATCAACTGGTCTAATAATAAACCAATTATAAATATACGCCTATATAGTTAATGGCTTTCAAAATTGGAATCAACTTGTAAACTACACCCATTGGGTTTCAATATGTTCCAACAGGAAACAACTGGTGTAACATTGGACCAGTATGGTTAATTGGTTTCAACTGGAATCAACTGGTTTGTTTTCAGCACGTGCCAGTAATGTGATGGTGGACGGTGGTGATATTGGTGATGATTGCGATGATGATGGCGTTGTTGGGAGATAAGGTCAATGGGTTTCAACTGGGATATACTGGTGCATGTGAAGTTTACCAGTTGTGTCAACTGGTTTCAACTGGTACCAGTTGTATCCAGTTGCAACCAGTAGAATAAACTGGCACATATTCCAGTTCCGTCAACTGGATTCAACTGCTACCAGTTGATTCCAGTAGATATCAGTTGAAAATCCAACTGGTTTCAACTGTTTTTTCGACCTCTGATACTCAATTTGGCTTCCGAGAAAAAAGTAACACTATCTATATATGCAATACTTTCTTTAGTTCAAACAGTTGCCAAAGCTATCGATCAGTCTTCTAATACGGTTGGTTTGTTCATATATTTTTCTAAAGTTTTTGATACTGTTGACCATATGGTGTCCTTCTTTACAAACTTTCTCACTATGGAATTAGGGGAAAACCGTTGACGTGGTTCAAGAATTATCTTAAAGGGCGCTCCCAGTTTGTTTCGCTGAATGGTAATTTCTCTGAAAGTAAACCTGTCCTTTACGGAGTTCCGCAATGCAGTATTCTTGGCCCACTTTTGTTTATTATTTATATAATCGACATTGAGAAGTCATCTTGTCTGCTTCAATTTATACTTTTTGCTGACGACTTGAATATTTTTTTGTCACATCGCGATCCAGAGAAATTGACGCAAATATTAAATAAAGAACTTAAAAGTGTGGCAAATTGGATAAAAGCAAACAAACTGTCACTTAACTTAGACAAAACTAGTTACATGCTACTTAGTAATAAGGTTGCAACTTTGCCTAATTGTATAATTTTTGATGGTACTGTCATTCAAAGGGACTGATCAAATAAATTTTTGGGGCTAGTCATGGATGAAAAACTATCTTTGAAAGCGCACACTGACAATAACTGCAAAATCATTGCTCGCAACACTGGCATCCTTAGCAAATTAAATACACTTCCTACCCCATTATGTTATCCTTGTATTCTACGCTTAGTCTTCCTTACTTGAATTACCGACTTCTCGCCTGGGCAGTGCAACAACTTCCCAAATTAATAGATTTTTTATATTACAAAAAAGAGAGATTCGTATTATTAATAATGCAGATTTCCGGGCACACACGAATAATCTTTTTCTGAAAAATAAAATTTAGAAAATTAAAGACTTGTATATTTTTCAGCTTGGACAGGTAATGTACAAGCTCAACACTAAACAATTACCTTTGCCTTTTAATGATATGTTTGTAAGAAATGATTCAATTCATAGTTACTTCACTCGCCAGGCGAGCTCTTTTCATCTACCATTAAATAGAACATCTTTTGCACAAAAGACATTTGTTTTTACAGGTCCAAAACTGTGGAATTCTCTTTCAAATGATATTATACAGTGTATTTCGATACATATTTTCAAAAGGAGACTTCAAAGCTTTCTTCTGAATAGTTACTAGGCTATTGCATTCCCCAATCAAATATAATTAGTAGTGTGGCTTTATGCAACTTGAATGATTATTTTTATAACCATGTATATATTTATCAATGTTTTGCGTTTAAAAGTGATTTTCGTTTTACTGAATCAGTTATTATTTTTTTATTTTTCTTCTCATAAAATAATAATTCATAATAATTACTTTTACAGGGGGGCTTACACCCTACCAGCTCTGCTTTTCAGTCGGCGCTCCTTCCCTTTCATTTTTTTTTTAATGTATTGTATTGTGCAAACTGATATGTACATGTATATGTATATGAATATGTGTACCATCATTGTAAATATGAACAATTGAAAGAGGAAAAATAAATGAATTGAATTGAAATTGAAAAAAAAACAAAAAAACAGAGGCTGCGTTACGGGAGGGGGGCGGCCATATATTAATATAAAGACCGCCAGGAGGAGGGTTTTGCTTCCCTGTATGAATTGCTCCTGTAATATTGAAATTAGCTATCCTTCTTTTTTGTCTTCTTTCACGATGGCTTACTGCTTTTCAGCATTACGGCATGTGAATTAGGAGGGGCCAATTGTAATTGAATAAGCCTCATGATGGATTTAAAGACATCTAGGACCCTAGCTCAGGCGCGGATCCATGGGGGGGGGGGGGGGAAGGGGAAAAAAACATTCTCACGAATTAGGCAACAACAAAAACACAAAAAGTGCCCCCCCCCCCGCTTATTCACCGGCTGGCTGAGTCGCAACTAAATTTTTTTTTCTCACGGATTTGCCCCCTACCCCCCCCCCCACCCCCCCCCCCCCCCTCCTGCCACCGGCTGGATCCGCCACTGCCCTAGCTATAGTCCGGCTCTTGCATCAAAGTAGGTCTTCACGACAAAGTATAGCTAAACAACCCTATTTTTAAGGGTATAGATAACTCACAACAAAATAACATGTTTGCATTGGAGGGGAGGAGGGGGGGGGTCCATTTTTTGAAAGGTTGTTGGTGCATGTTCCACCCCCGGCAAATGAATTTCCCCCTTTCTCCCTCCCGATAAATTTACTGTAGAGTCTATATAGACTTCTAGGGCCTAGATCTGCATTCTCTGCCCGGCCCCTTTAATTAATTTTCACCTGCCTTTGAAAATTGGTCCTATAGAAGCTTTGACTTTTCGATGGAATTAAGAGCGAGTGAGTGCTGCCCATAGAGATATACTACTAATATGGTGCTGCCCGACTTCATTACCTTGAGGCTTCACATTGTAGAATCTTTCTATTTAAATCTCGATCCGCCATTTGTAGCCTTTTTATAGTCGCCTGAGTTTCGTACTCATGTAGCGCACATCATCACAATAGCCTAGACTCGACCTAACTGCATGGACGGGAGACTAGCGCATTATGAAGTTTCTGTTTATTCTCGTCGAGTGTGTCTAGCTAGTCGTCCGATCCCATCCGTCTAATTTGATGTTGGTCAGTGTCATATCTCGTAGGCAATGTCGAACTCAATGCTACTTAGTCAAATACTCCTTAGTCGTATTAGACGCAGACGGCGTCAGGAAGCTCAAGATCGACGACGGAGATATTTTGCTTACTTTCGAAGACGTCGGTATGAAACAGCAAACGTAATGATTCTCCTGCTATCGATGTGCGACTCTCGGGAGCGCGTGCCGCGCTCGATCTGGGCGCTGCCCAAGTCCGTGCACTGGTGGAACAACATAGTTCTTGCAACATGGGACGACCAAATGTGGCTTGAAAACTTCAGGTGAATGACGTTTTATTGTTTCAATTTAATGTTCTTATTAAACATGTTAAAAATAGTTGTATGTGTATGAGTAATCGTAGAGCCAGAGGTTAAAAAAGAAGAAAGATTGAATTGAATTAAATTGGTGTGACTATAAGTAGGGAGGCCAATGCCCGGGCGTAAGGCTTCTACGCCTACGATTTGTGCGCTCGTCGTCCAAGTCAGAAAATGACCAGAAGAAAAAAAAAGGGGAAAAAAAAGAAAACAAATATCTATGGAATCAAATGTATAACAAATACACAATTACACACTCCACAACATACCTATAATCATGGATCTGTAACAGTCTTTCACCCTTTGTTGACGATCTGCAGATTTTGACGTTTTTAGGTCCAATAATTCTGTTAGCAGACGAAAAAAACGGACGCACGAGAGAAACTAGAAGGGTCCTAGAGGGCGATGAGGTTAGCTCACTAAAATCCTTCTCAATGACTGAAGGTAGCGCCTAAAAATATGGAATCAATTTAATATCAAAGAACTTTTGATAGAGATTAACATATCAGTTGTGTTCAAATGTCACTTTTAACAACTAGAAAATATAACGAAAAAGGATTATATCTTTTTAATTGCAGATTTTTACAAACTGCACAATCAAAGGTAGATAGAGTACGATGTTTTTGTCAATCTTGCGTTGGTTTGAGCCCCATAGCTAGAGCCATCTCAAATTGGGGACGAAAACTGTGCACAAAGACATGATTGTTCGAGCCCCAAATAGAAGTCTTGCGACATCATAATATGAATATGTATGAGGTCCGGTCTCATCGCGCGCAAAACAAATTTGACGTAGTCTCACACACAGTACCTTATTCTCACAGCACGAGACTCGAGTGTCGAGCTCGTACAGTAAGTCATATATGAAAAATGTTTAAAAAAGATATTTCATTAAAAAAGTGTCTACGTGAGCAGTCTATACTCCAATTGAGAAGTTAGGACGGAAAGATATGATTGGATGATGTGATTATGATACATGGTTAGTTGTCGCGTACAGCTTGAGAGAGAGAGAGAGATCGAGAGAGAGAAAGAGAAAGAGAGACCCAGCTGTACTATACATGGTACGTGCGATATACATGTATTGTAGTGGTGTCATGTGTGTAGCGCTCTGAGTGTGAGCTGCACAGCTAGCTGCATGGATAATTATGGAGGTCGTTCTAATTCTTGTTGATTGTACAGTAGATCTCCGACTGAAATCATAAGGAATACTCATGAGGAAATCAAGTTATTGGAATACCATTCTAAGGTAAATATAAATGAATTAGATCTAGTTCTTTCCTTCTTTTTTTACTCGTAGATATAGTAGTCGTACGTACATTGCATTGATGGTTCGAATTCTTCGATTTCAACTTCAGCCTGTATTGCGGCTTGCCTGGTTGAAGTGGTTCGGTGTGTGCATGGAGTTAACTCCATGGTGTGTGCGACCGATTCAAGGCTAGCCGAAAGATGAATGTACTTTCGCGCGAAGTTTTGAACTTGTTGTTCGGTCAATGACACGCCCATTCCCCTCGGGCCTGTCTAATTCTCGACGTAACTTTTGGGACCATGAAATTGATCGTTTCAAGGCTCTTCCGTTCGGCCAAGCGTAGAAGGAAGAGAGTGCTTAAAAGCTGGATATCTCCTATTTTATGGAACTTCTGGAGTCGGCAGATGGGTGAGTTTTCTTAGTGAAAGTAAATGCTTTCTTTTAATCTTTGTTTTATTTTAAACAAATTCGTAATTAAAAAGTTAGATTTGGGCATTGGCCTCCCTACTATAAGTATGAGTATAGTAGAATCTAGACCACTATGAATTGAAATTGAATTAAATTGGTATGACTATAAAAACTATGAATTGAATCATGAATGCAAATAATAATCATAATTAATAGGCAATAATCATCATTGAATAATGATCATGACAAAGGCCTAATGGTTATTTTTTTAATACATTTTTTCTTTCTACAAATTCTAGACCTAGTTGCCTCATGCTGAGTTTACCGAATTTTCTCTCTCTTTCGTTCGTTAGCCTCTGATTTGGGTAAGGTCGGCTCCTCTCTTTAGAGACAGAATAGGACCATACTGGCAAAGGTGTAGGTTAGGTATGCAAATCAGTGCACCAAACTTGCAAAACGTAAGAGGACATATTTTTTTTTTGGGGTCCCAAAAATTTTGCTACGACTCAGCCAGCCGCTGAATGAGCGGGGGGGGGGGGGGGGGGGGGGGGGGGGGGGGGGGGGTAAGAGGACATTTTTTTTGTTAGGTCATCGATTAGCATTTTTTAAATTATAAAAGGATGAAGGGTGTGTTTGACCACCCCCCCTGCGTACGCGCCTGCCTGGGAGGGAAAAGTCAACTGAATCACTGTAACCCTCGGGTCTCTCCTAATAGTTTGGGCTTACCGCCGGTAATTGGGTCTACATTTTCATCATACTTAATGATTTTTTTTTTTTAAATATCACTAGATCTATTTTGGCTAACAATGCGTCCGGCTGAATGGACGTATGCAGAGACGCCAGGGTAAAAGATCGGTAATGCGTGACATTTTCATTTTTCGGCGCGCTAGCGCGCGTGCGAGGGAATAACACACGTATAGGTATGCCGTTTTTTTTAAATCTAGCGCGCGCGCCGTGCGTGAGAGCCGTTTTCAGACTCTCCAAATGCGTGACGTCACGCCTAATGCGGTGACACTTGGTAGCTCTGACGTATGTCATGAAATGATAAATGTCCAAATGTGATGCCAAGGGCAAGATAGTGACATTTGTATTTTGTAATCTGAGAATTGTCAAATGAATTAACTGTGCAAATGAATTAAACTGTGCAGTTGTTTTAATGTAGCTGAGTAACCAAACTAAACTGATGTAACCAACTTTGTTTTTTATTTTTTCTTATTTTTAATTTCCAGGATGACTAAAGCTACATTCAGATACCTTCTTAAAGAACTCAAACCTCACATCTCAAAGAAAGATACCAACTTTCGGAAGGCCACACCTCCGGACCAGCGTCTCGCTATAACCCTGTGGAGGCTAGCAGCAAACATCGCCTATAGTACATTAGCTGACCTGTTTGAAGTTGGAATTTCATCAGTTTGTCTTATAACCTTGACTGTTACAGCAGCCATCAACAGTGTCTTTCGAAAGCGTCTCACCCTTCCAACTGGTGAAAGACTGCAGGTATGAATTTCTTTCAGTTTTTTCACGAACTGAAAGCATGGGCATGAATTGTTAAAGGTAAAGATCAGTTTTGGAAACGCCCCCCTCTCAAAAAATGAAATTGAAGCTCTCATTACCAATCATGTGAAAGAATATGTTTTGACTAATACGTGATGATACAAATTTTGCCGAGAAACCACCTACTACTAATTGATATATTTGGTAAATTATTATATCTATTTGTACCTGATATATATTCGCACGTGTCTAGTAGTCCCATACACATCTTTCTGTGTAGAATGATGTGATGTCGTAATCGATTGTAAAATGCTTTTGGTCAGAACTGTTCTTAGGTAAATAGGGAATGGAGAGTTGCGTCACGGTTTTCAATTAGGAGTGTATTTAAGACAACTAGACTTTTAATGGTTTTCATTGTTTTGTAGGTAGAAAATTAGAAATAGAGTAAAACCAAGTACTTCAGTTACTTCATTTGAAAGAGTCTGTGTGTAAAATTTCACGTGTCTTCATTGCAGGAGTGCATTCAGCGCTTTGAAGACAAAGGATTCCCCCAAGCTGTAGCTGCCATAGATTGCTGTCACATCCCCGTCAAAACTCCCAGGAAACAAGAATACATCAACAGAAAAGGGTTTTCTTCTATGATACTTCAAGCAGTTGTGGATAGCTTTGGACAGTTCATTGATGTGAGCGTAGGATGCCCTGGCAGCATGGACGAAGCAGCAGTGTTCAGAAACTCAGAAATGTCCAGAATGATGAAGGACGATTCCCTCTTCAACCTGCCACCCAAGGTAATTGAAGCCACCCTTATTCCTGCCCTGGTGCTTGGAGGTGAAGCATATCCACTAATGCCAACCCTCATGAAACCATACAGCGTTAATGGAACACTAACAGCTGCAAAGAAAGTCTTCAATCGTAAACTAAGTTCTTGCCACAGTACGGTTAACCATGCCTTTGAGCATCTGAAAGGGAGATGGAACATCCTTCATAACATGCAAGACAACCAGGTGACAAAGGTCCCCTCCATAGTTCTTGCATGCTGCATCCTGCACAACCTCGTAGAAAGTAGAGGTGACCCTTTCCTGGATGAGTGGTCTGGAGAAGATGCTTTCCCTGTGCCAAATGGACCAGCCCAGGACGATGCTGGCAGTGGTGCGAATGCCTCTTCCATCCGCAATGCACTTACTCTGCACTTCATTGATAATGCTCCAGGAGAAAAATAACAAAGTTCTTGCATGCTCCATCCATGATTCTCACAACCCTGTAGAAATCAAAGGTGACCCTTTTCTGGATAAGTGGCCCAGGACAATGCTGGCAGTGCACTTGACAATGCACCTCTTTCATCCGCAACGTGCTTACACTGCACTTTATTGTTAAAGGTACGAGAGAGTAGTTACTCTCATGCGCTTAAATATTATTTCCTGAACCAAAGTGGACAGTACTAATTAATAAGCAGGAAAACAAACACTTTTTTATTCATGGACAAGAAAATATGATGCAACAACAATGAATGTGCTTAATTTCCTTTTATATGGTAAAAGTGGTTTTGCACTGTAAAACCTATGCATAGCTACCGGTATAGTTTGTATCTTATCTTTCAGAATGGGACAAGTGTTTCTTTTAAACTTGTATTATCAGGACAACTCCAGAGTTTTGGAACACACATCTCTCCTCCAGAGTCCCTAATTTGATGCTTCGATTTCATCAGTTTTATTAGATGTATTTGTAAAAGCTTTCCACATAGGAGGGAAGGTAAAATATATCCTGTTTTGATTTAACAAAGATCATATGAAGTGTTACCTCAGGATTTTAAACATGCAGACAATTATAATATAAGTGTATTTACATTACTATATTATGTAATTTCTGGTATGTATAAAAGTTCATGTGTGCTATAAATTAAGCCCAGACATAAACACTGATTATAAAGTGGGTAGAGCAAGTCCACCAGTTAAGGCCCTGACTCGACTGCCTACTCGTCATTTTCGGGCCGCTCATATTTTGGTTTTGTTATTGTTTTGTTTTTGTTTTGTGAGCAATTTTAAACACCAAACATACCATTTTATGCATTTTGCAAGGATCAAAATGTGTCCCGTTGCCAGTTTGGTCTTTTTATTACGCAATTCTGTATTTATTAACTTGCCATTTTTATTTTTCTATGTCAAAATGCTGTTTATTCAAATCAGGTTCTAGGCATTCTTAAACTCATTTTAAAAGGTGCTGTATTTTAAAGCCAAAAATACTTTCTGTGTTGGTCTTGAAATCTTGATATTCATATTGTACATATGTTAAAAAAGATGATATTAAACTAGTCTTTTACCATATTAAAGTGTTTTATTGAATTCATTTGTTTAAATGCTTGACATCCCAACGCCCGCCCGCCCCATTAAACTCAAGTAATTTGGCAACTCTATGAACAAAGCAAACTTCTTTTCGTCATGATAACATTTTAAAACTTGACTGGATACATATTGTTACAAAATGACAGTAGATGTCCTGTAAAAAGAGCTTGACATTTGGCATTCCATAAGTGAGTGGGTTAAATAATAAACCTAGGTTTACCCTAGATCTACTCCACATCTATGAAGAACGAGCCATTAACTTTTCAAGAACCTGCATCTACACTAAAGCACATCTACATGAAGCTTGCAACAAAAAAACACAAACAAATATACAGAAGACTGATGTAAGTTTTTTTATTTTTTATTATTAAATGTACATTTTTTTGCCAACAAAGGGCAAGGCATATATATGACTGGCCAGTAAAAGCAGTACATGTGTACTTGTATTTTCCTTGCTACTATACTTGTACATGTATGTTATTTACAAATCCCTGGGTGGGTTGTTGCGCTTTAATTCATATATTTGAATGATACTTTTTTGTCTAAGCTTGTACATTTGTATACCTACAAGATACAAGAAGAATAGTATAGCTGTCCTTCAGCATAAAAAAATATAAAAAAATATAAAAAAATAAGTAAGATGTACATCTATTCATTCACACTCATTTTCATGGTTCTTAACTACAGTCAAAGCTGTCTATAAAGGATATCAAAGAGAAACATGAAAAGTTGAGAGAGATTATAGGTGACCACTATAGACAGGTTACCTTTACAGAGATGTGGCCACTAAGAAGTTTGACTGCATTTCTCATTCATACATTTGAAATTGAAAATGCAAAATCCATTCTCATAAACCATATGTACACATCGCCATCTGAGCATATTCTGAACCGAGACTCTAGTTTTGAGAGAAAGAGAAAAATGTAAGAACTAAAAATGTGAAATTTTGAACAAAATTCAATAAAAATAAGGAAGTAATGAATTTTTAAAGTTTATTTGATTAAGCACAAATTGGCAACTCTGTGACCTCATTAGCCCCTCCCTGATTTCATCATTGCACACAGGTTTCTACACAATCCCTGTTTATACAAAATACATTTCTTCATTAACTAGTAGAGGAGCTCGAAAGCCTTGAAGAATAGTCACAGATTTGCCAATTGTGTTTGATTGATTAAATCTTCAAATATTAAAAACTTTCTCAATTCTTATCAGAGGTTGCTCAAATTTTCACTGATCCTATTTCTATAATTTTCTTCTTTTATTACAACCGACTGAATACAAAAATTGTATTGCATAATACTTACAAGTCGAGACCAGCCAGCTGGTCAGACTTTAAAAGAATACCCCATACTAAAGCCATTTATTTCATTTCTAAATGCACAACCTAAGTTAATTGTGACTAAGAGCTTCATCAATGGGCAATTGGGCATAATCACAAAGTGTAGTCAACAGCTATAGAGTAGTTTAGAAACAGCATGGCTACAAGTATTTACCTGAAAAATTCATACTAATTCCACATACATGTATATGAAACATCTACATAGGTTTCCTTTTAATTTCAAGAAATGGCAATGTGTAGGCCGAAGAATACTGTACAAACTCACAATTCCTCATTGCTTAAATATAAAAAGACTAGGTGATTTTTACTACAAAATGGATTATCAAAAATGTATTAGTTGACAAGGTGAAGGGGCTGAGAAGGTGAACGAATTGTAAAAAATTGTATTGCATAATACTTACAAGACCAGCCAGCTGGTTAGACATAAAACAAATAGTTTTGGGCCTTTTGTGAATTTATGCATAATGATAATTTGGCACATTCATGCAAATATCCTTCAGCTGTCCTTCAAAACGTTTCCCCAAGATAGTTTAAAGGCAGGCTTTACTACTTCAGCTAGAAGGGATTAGACCACCCAGCGAGCCAGCAAGGTCACTGTGACAGGTGGCTATCTCATTAACTCGGCTCTCATTTAACATAAGAAAAAGAGGATCATGGGGGACCAACAGGCACCGATTGGGGAAGTTTTCTATAGAGGGAGCAAGTAGCTACAAGTAGGACAGTGTGCCTGTAATACTTGACACTAATTTCACTAGCACACGTTTAAAAAAAATGATGAATGTTGGTAGACACAAGAGTACAATTTCAAATCCTGAGAATAAAACTGGGCCATCTAAGGAATACATCAGATCGGAGATCGATTTAGCTTAGGTACTGAAAAGAAAGAGAAGAGCTGCGATGTCATCTCACATTTAATCTCAAATATCAAAGAGCTCCAAAGAAAGAGAATATTATTTTTTTCGGCTGTCTCCAAACCAAGTATTTGTATCCTTGTTATTTCAACCAAATGTTTCTAGCTTTCTGCATATATCTTCAGAGACTCCAGACACATCATCACGATTCTTGATGACAGTATTTGGAATTGTGGATCAGCAGATCAGAAGACTGATGTCTATGCTCACAAGAGCTACTTGCTGTGATTCTGTGCGCCCTTAATCAAAGCCATCATCAGCCCAAAGCGCCGCTCTTCTCTATCTCTCTCATCTAGACGTGCCTTTTCTGTCCTATCCATTTCTTCCCTCCGAAGTCTTTCACTTCTTGCCACCTCTTCTCTTCTAGTGAGCTCCATCCTCTCCCTCTCCTCCCGCTCAAACTGTAATCTTTCCCGCTCAAATTGTAATCTTTCACGCTCTAGCTGTATCTGGTCCCGCAGAAGTTTGATCTATTCATGACATGGGGAAGAAGAAAAAAAAAAAAAAATCACAAAGGATAAGCTTAGAATTCAGCCTTTCAAGTTGCATTCTTGCTTGGAAATGACATGTCCTACTGATTTTCTGATGGTTTTCCAGAAATGAAATTGAAGGGTCTGGATAAAGTGTGCAATATAAAAATTAACTAGATGGACCTTTGATGCCTCCGCCCTGGAGCAATTTTACAAACCAAAACAGAAGCAATTTTTAAAATTCAAGTTTGATTGTAATCCATTAAAAGGATCTCAGAATATTGTGATATTTTTCATATACATGTTTGACCCTTTGATCTTTGATCTTGTGACCTAAAATTCTAATCAGTTCATTGGCTCTGCAAGATACATACATGACCCAAGTTTGGCAGTAATCCATCGATCAGTTCTTGAGATAATGCCATCGCAGCTATTTTTGCAAGCATAATGATCCCCACCACCTTCAAACTTTGACCTAATGACCCCAAATTATAATCAGTTCATTGGCTCTGCAAGATGCATACATGTCTTGAGTTTGATGGTAATCTGTCCATCGGTTCTAATGATAGTGTAGTCACAAGCTATTTTTGCATACATAATGTGCCCTGTGACCTTTGACCTCAAAATCTAATCAGTTCATTGGCTCTGCAAGATACATACATGGCCCAAGTTTGGCGGTAATCCATCAATCAGTTCTTGAGATAATGCGATCACGGTCTATTTTTGCATACATAATGAGCCCTGTGACATTTGACCTTAGATCTTGTGACCCCAAATCTAATCAGTTCATTGGCTCTGCAAGATACATACATGGCCCAGGGTTGGCAGTAAACCATCGATCAGTTCTTCGGATAATGCGATCACGGTCTATTTTTGCATACATAATGAGCCCTGTGACCTTTGACCTTGGATCTTGTGACCCCCAAATCTAATCAGTCCATTGGCTCTGCAAGATACATACATGACCCAAGTTTGGCAAAAATCCATCAATTGGATCTTGAGAAAACGCGATCACAAGAACGGTACGTACAGACGGACGGACAACCCAAAAACATAATGCCTCCGGCTACTTTGTAGCGGAGGGAGGCATAAAAATCAGTAACATTATTTTGTTGTAGCTTGATCTGCTTTCCAACTACATTTTTACAACTTGAAATACAATTGTCTCTCTCTCTTCTACATTATCAGTATGTAAATTAGAGTCGGGTTCATACCTCTTCAGTGTGTCTCTCTGCCTCCATTTTCCTATGAGCACCTTCTGCATCCATCAACACTTTATCTCGCTGCGTGTTGTTCTCCGTGAGCGTCTTCACAAGGTCTTTTACTGTCTCGTCCTTCTTAGTGTTCCCTGATAGATGGAATAAGGATAAAGATAACAATTTATTAATTTTGTTACAAATGTACAAGTATTAGGCCTAAAAAAATATGATGTTGTATTGCCCTTTAGGTGCCAGAACCTGGGTCGGTCGGTCAGATTTTTGTTGTTGTTGTTGTTTCCCCCCTCAAAACAGCGTCTTTCGCCCAAAAGACTAAAAACCGAGAACGTCGCCAAAAATCTCGCTGGTTTCTAGCTGGTGCAGTGCATGGTATAGACACGTACACGAGGCCAGGGTCTACTTGTTTACGTTAGCAGGATTTTGAAACTAGGGCAGAAGATGAGTGAGAATTTGGGAATAACTTGATGATTTTATGCATTTATATCCAATTTAAACAAACTAAATAGATATTTTTGTATTCATTAAACCTTTTTTTCCTAAAAATCAGTTTAAAAAAATGTATTAAAAAGCCGAACGTAGACTTTAGGGTCGGTCGCAAAGGCTATACAATATCTTTTTTTTAAACGCCTATTTAAGGACCAACTTACAGTACAAGTTTTCTCAATTTACCCTGAATAAACCACACATCTGTGGTTCTGCGGTTTCAGTTTGATTTGAGAGTACAATGAAGACTTTAGAGTTGCTAACCAAAATGAAAGAAAAATGTGTCAGAATGATTTAAAATGTATTTCCCAAAGCCCCCCCCCCCCAAAAAAAAAAAAAAAAAAAAAAAAATCAATCAAAGAAGAAAACCTTACTGAACTTCTCCAACGATCATCTTCCAGGTATGTCCACTACTCAACAATAAACAAATTACTTGTTTATTACTTCAATTTGCTAAGTAATCAGACCTTGTAATCATAAATTCCCCATCAGAACTAATAATCTTAAAGTAGCATTCCATGTCATTAAGGTTGAAATCTCTCATCTCTATCAACTTTAAAGAGAAGGTTGAGTTCTGGTCAAACGATTGCATTGTGAAAGAAACGTGGAATCGAACAGAAAAGATTGATAATCTAGCATATAAGTATTTAAGTGTATTGCAAGGTTCTGGAATCATCAAAATACTAAGAAATTTGGCCCAGTCTTGGTAAAGTTACAAGCACTGTACACAGAAAGATGTATACGGGACTAAACGAACACGTGGCGAAAAAATCCGTCCCGATTTGTATGATGTTACACGCCATATTTGGAATATTAAGGCATTTGAAGAGCCATGCTTTTCAGGGAACATGTTTTATCTGATGTTCTTCCACACTTGCATTATACAATGATAACGCTAACAAATTATTTTCCACCTCTTCCCAGAACTCAACCTTCTCTTTAAACCATATCTTACTTAGTGTTCTTTCTCGCTTTGGATTGCTTGGGTGATGACGCATATCAACTTTGCATCTGAGTTTGGCCCTTGGTTCTTCACAATCAATTTCATCTTCATCAGAAATCCACCCTGCTCCAGTCACTGTATGAATCTGCATCCCTGTTTATGTTAAAAAAGGTTAATTTATATGGCACAATTACACAAAATAATACATGTACATGTACATGTACCTGGTACATTGGACACATGGGATGGTGATCGAGATACATCATGTGAAGCTTTATAATCCATCAATGCCAACATAATCATTCTTTTTTCCCTTCTCTTCTTTAAAAGAAAAAGTCTTATTATTCTCCCTTTTCCTTCTTTCTAATTATTATCCTTTTCTTTCCTTAACTTTTTATCCTTTTAATTCTCTTCTTCCTTCTTTCCTTTGTTTTATTATTATTTAATCTCTTCTTCATATTTTTGATGATTTTTTTTTTAATCTCTTCTTCATATTTTTGATGATTTTTTTTTTAATGTCTTCTTTCATCTTGCTGAATTGTCTAAATAGTTGCCCTTATTTCATGTGTTTATGACTAAATTAGCCTTCTTTCAATGTTTAAATGTGAACAAAGAAGGAACCACAAAGAACAACTTATGTTTTCCATTTGTCAGATTTTTCTGCTTCTATTGACTGCGACTTAATATCAGGGTGGACTTCCCTTTTAAGTCCTATCCAAGAGACTTGGTAATGAGGATTTGAAAAGATAGACTCTGTAGGCCTCAAGATATGCAGCAAAAACAACCCTCCTTTTCACACAGGGGTAACATTCTTTAAAGCTGATGGCCCGAATTCACAAAGGAGGTTTGTCGACAAACCTTGGTTTTCGTACGTCATATGACGCGTTTTACGCGTTTTTTACAAACCTGGTTTGTAAAGAACAAAAGGAGGTTTGGCGAAACAAAAGGAGGTTTGAGCTCAAACCTTGGTCTGAGCTTAAACCTTGCTTTGTGAATTCGGGCCGATGAGTTTAAAGACCTTTAAACAAATCAGCTTTTAAACTAATCAGCTTTAGATACAACATCATTCACACACAGACAATTTCGGTGACATACATGTAGATGACGTCATGGTATAGCACATTTTTCTTATCGGTAACATAGCAATGTTATGTTTGATCACATGATGCTATGTTGACCAATCACTGAACAGGATTTCATTAATCAAAAGTATAACAAACATTATGTCATTAAGTTATTTTGTTCAGGTAGTATAAACCATTTGACTGGTCAACCATGCAGAGCCCTTAGTGAAAGTCAGCTAATTCAACAAAATTTGTAAATGTATGGTGAAGCTGTTGCTCAAAAAATAATAACAAAACAAAACCAAACACAAAAACATGCTTTGAATAGCAGAAACTTCATGCATGAATTTACATCATTATCTAAAAAAGAGATAATAGTGAGTAACTATTCATACATACCTTGACTACTATCAATGTCATCAAATTCCTCATTGGATGAAAATTGGTGTAACAGATGATTAGGTGTTCCACTTGTATTGAGGAGTGAGATTCCAACTGGAGTCATTAAATACAAAAGAATCAAGGATTAAGCTTAAAGCGTATCAATCACCAAAACATGTTTCACTCTTGGCGTGAAGGGTACTTCATTGATTAGTATAACAACCCCCCCCCCCTCTCTCTCATGATGACCATTATTAATCAGCCCTTTTCTGTTTGTCCTACATTATTTAAACAATGTACCGGTAGTCTTTTCATATTTTATATTTTGTTATTTTTATTTAAATTTTGAGGGGGGGGGGGGGGGGGAGGGTTATTTGTTGTTTTGTTTAAAAATATGCCTTAAAAAAAAAATCTTTGTTATTCTTGAAGTCAGCGTACCAGGCATTCTAAAAACCTTGTAATTGTCAGGTATAGAAATGTGTGCTTGTAAAGTGTAAGAGTGCTTGAAGGTAGTATATTCCTTTGGCAGCCAACATCAAATTCTGTAGAACTTTGTAGGAATTATGAATGTGTCACATACTCACGTATGTCCTATGGAAAGAAAGAAAATAGTGACCTGTCAGTGTCACAAATCAGGTATCAAAATATGCTCATCTGACCGATATTAAGCATGTCCCTATGGACAGCATTAATACCACACCTACCCCACCCCTTTTAACCATTTCTACAGCCTACTCTACTATATAATTACGTTAAAAAACTGTTATTTCTTAATTTGCACGCAGGAAAACAGCTTCTCTACAACTACGCCAGTGCATATGATTGGAATATTCCACCCTCATTCAAGTCAAAATTCTCTGATTTTGTGGAAGTGTCGAAGAGTGAACCAGTCAAACAACCTCCATGGAACAGCACTGTATTGCTGACTTCTCTTGCTGGACAATCCTTCACCAGCTTTGCCAAATTTACCAATTTTCAACAAGGTAAATGATGAAGATATTATAAACCAACACAAGGTAAATAATCATGATTGATAAAAAATTTCCGGTAAGTAACAAAATGATCCATATGATTCACTTTTATCTCCGCAAAAAAGAGAATGTGTAAAGGTAATTTGGGAGGGCTGAGAGCAAAATTAAGTGATTAATATATCCAGAGACCATGCACTACATGCAGATCGAGCGAGAGCGGCAGTCAGATGTATAGAGACAGGCTCATTACAGAAAGAGAGAGAGAGAAAAAAGATATAGAGAGAGAGAGAGAGAGAGAGAGAGAGAGGGAGAGAGAGGGGAAAACGGCTATAATACAGAGAGTCAGAGACGGAGCAAAGTGCAATCACAAAAAAAGACAAACTGGAGATTGCTGGGAGGGGGGATTTAATTGAGCGGGATGCGAATTACACAGGATAGCTATACAGCTCAATCATCCCCCTTTCTATCGAATATGGAATATGGGAACCAATATAGCTTGATAGGGACATTGACAAAGGGACTCTGAGTGAGTTGATATATTATGGCGTACCTGTCAACATTTGAAAATAAGAATTAGGAATTTCTAGCACGGTATACCTTTAAAAAAAAAGGATTCAAATTCGCTGCTCGATCATGCAGCAATTCAACACACGCAATACGTGACCTCTCAAATCGGGGCATATGATAAAACAAGCTTAATTTGGCTTTTAGGTCCTAAAAATCCTGAAAATCATAATATTCCAGATTATTCGGAAGGGTTGGCAGGTATGTTATGGGTGTCACCTACTGTAGACGTGCCCTTTAATTCAGTTTCTATTTTATGACCGCCCCGTCCCCTCCAGATCTCTATTGGTACTTGGTGGCGCCGTCCCTTGGAGATGATCTTTATGTGGAGACGTGGATGCACACGTCTTCTAAGTTACCATCCTTTTGCAACGGCAGCTACCACGTTGAGAATGTGCTATTTATAGGATTCCCAAACGTACCAGGGTACAAGGAAACGGTGGATCACTCCAAGTGGGCCATTGGCAAGAACAAGAAGTGGGTGTGCATTGGAGATATCAACAGAACGGTAGGTGAACATAGGGAGGTCGAATAGTTGCAAAGATTCAATTTAATTTAAAGAATGGTTTAGTTTTGCAGCAATAAGCTGGATGAGGTTGGTAGTGTAGTGGTGGTAAAGGGGAGTGGGGAGGGGCTGTGTTAGTGGTGGGGGTGGTTTTGTATTGGTGGCTGGGGTCGAGGATGGTTCTTGATCATGAGGGCGGAAGAATTGGAAGCGGCAGTGTTGCCGTTGGTAGTGGTACTAGTGGTGGTCCAGGGATCGATTGTTGGGCGCCTGGGCGGTAAGGAGGAACTTATGTTGATAGTGAAATTGATGATCACACAATGATGTAAAGGGATGTTGAGTTGGCCTGGGGGGGACGGTGTTACAGTTAGTAGCGACCGGTTGAGTGGGATGGTGGTCCACTTAACAGGCACACTTGAGACTAGTGAAACTATAGTGTTCCCTGGTTATAGTTTGGAAACTGAACTTTTGTTAAAAGAAACCCCGCAAAAGAAACATGTTATTGACGGCTGTGACAAGTAACTTTCAAGATCACGGTGATCAAATGGGATCATTTTACAGATATGTTTGGATGGCCAAACTTTCACCAAAGTGCAAAGTGTATCACTTCGTCCCTCGCCCGTTGTGAAATTACAGTATTTACAAAATAATCACCATAAATCATTGAGTATTATCATAAACTTTTCCCTTCTTTTTTGTTTGGATTTGTTTTATTTCGTTTTGTTTTTGTTTAGGCAAGTCAATTCAAGCGCGGTGGTGGAACAGTCTGTGGTCTGCTCGCTACTCCTTGGCAGCAGTATACATCGGCAATACAACAGGCAGAAGAGTGCCCTACCAAACGTGTCTTTGGAAACCGTACTTAAAGTTCACATATTAGTAGCAGACTCGAGTTGATCTCGTTTATAATTTCCTAGATAGAATTTCTATGGTGGAAAAATATATATAGATTAGGCCCACCGAAATGTTTGTTTATGCTTGTATATTTTGCAACATCGTTTAAACAAAAATTGTATCAGAGAAACCTTTGTGTCTTTCGCATGCAATCTCAGCCAAATATGATGAGAACATTTGTTGTCGCCATTGTGAAACACACAAGTGTTACTTTTTTTTGTGTTAACACATTCATGTATAAATATAGTGTAAAATACTAGTCTTCCAATTTTCTGGTAAAGGAGAATTGTACATTATTTAGTTTAGAACAATATTCACGTTAAAACAAAATTAAATGAAATGATTAAATTCTGTAATGATTCACAATTGTAATAAACTAAGGTAGTCTGTCCCTTTTGCAGGCTGAAAATATAAAATTAACCTATGGTAAACAAGAGATAATTTCAACAAAAAACTTCTTCAAAAAGATTAGAAATGGTAATTGCCTTTTTGTGGAATTTTATCGACCGTTAGGCATTTTCCCTGTGAATTGTCAAAACACGTTGCAAAAAAAAAGGTCAAGCAGGTAGTCTGATTTTCAGACCCTTGTACCGCATAGTAGTTGGTATTGCTGAGTAAAGACTCTTGATAAGTTTAATTTTTGTTATTATAAGAAGGTCATTGATATGTACAAATGATAATGCACACTTTACAGCTAATTTTATCTCTGTTATTAACAAATTAATTGAACAGTATCTGTTAGTGAAGTCTATAGAGAGTAAATGGTTTCCGTCGTATAACAGTTACTACATATAGGTCACTGCTAACGATAGGGCATACATGACATACTCATGATTCCTGCAAAGTTCTACAGCATTTGATGTTGGCTGCAAAACTGATATATACTGTACTACCTTTAAATTATCAACTTCACCTGCACACGTTTGCAATCTTTTTCTTCCTTTCTTTTCTCCCACTTTTAATTGAAATACTTTTTGAAAAAGAAAATCTTTATACATGACTCTCTCTTCTCCTACACACTCCTAAAACAGCATCATGTACCCCTCCCCCGTCCCGGCTGTCATCGACTCAAGCATTCATGATGCTTGGTCTCTGCATTTATTTGTGTATTTTATTTGTCACATCTTATGTAAATCAATTATATATATATTATATACTTTTATCGCTATTTGAATATTTTGTATTTGAATTTTTAATAAATGCAGAAACACTGTTCTGCTAAAAAAAAAAGTGATAATTTCATTTTGAAGAAAAATCTTAGAAAATTAAATATTTAGTAAGTCGTCATTCAATTATGATGAGCAGGGGAGTTATAGAAAGATAGAGAGGGATAAGTGCCGGGGAGAGCCTGTGAAGAGTATAAAAGACAAACTTTGACAGAAATGCAAATATATAATTGTATAGAGGGAATCTATTGAGGAGGGGTAGAGGGAACGTATTGAGGAGGGGTAGAGAAAAAAAGAAAGGAAGAAAGAAAGAGAGAGGGAGAAAGAGAGAGATAGAGAGAGAGAGAGAGAGAGAGGGATAGAGACAGAGAGAGAGAGAGGGTGAGGGGTAGGGGTGCACTATCAACAGAAAAGCATAAATGAAAAGAGGGGATAATACATCGTAGGTGTAGAAGGAGAGGGAAGGAGAGAGAGAGAGAGAGGGGGGGGGAGAGAGAGAAAGAGGAAGGGGGAGAGAGAGAGAGAGGGGGGGGGGGAGAGAGAGAGAGAGAGAGAGAGAGGGGAGAGAGGGGTGGGGGGGGGGGGGGAGAGAGGGAGAGAGAGAGGGGGAGGAAGAGAGAGAGAGAGGGAGAGTGGGGTGGGTCAGACAACCCGGGGCGAGAAAAGCAGAGATGAAAATGAAATGGGAATAACTAAAATAACTTACCCATCTTTTTTGTCTCTCTTGGTACCCCATTTCTATTTGCTGGTTCTTTACCTGTAAATAAGAATCATAGAAACATATCATACACATGTAGATCTCAAGTAGAAAACAAAAAATCATAAATGGCACTTGAATTTCACATGTTGAAATTAAGGTAGAACTGTTGGAACTTAATGTTGTACTGAGCGAGGTGGGAAGATTCGCTGGCAATTTGCTTGAAGATGTCGTTGAGAAGAGAATAGATGAGCAGAGAAGCAGAAAGTACATTGTCGCTAATCAAGTGACACACAATATACATGCTCAACAATTACAATTAATATTTATTTAGTTTAAATTTGAAATCCAGAACTGTCCAGGACCACTAAATTATTAGCCAAAAAAATAATAGTGGCTAATAATAACTCAATTAAATGTTTTACCTTTTTGTCAAGGTGTGGTCTTTATGAGGATTTGATTCTACATCAGTGGATTGATATGCATGTTGACATACTTTCTAATGAACAGTTTGCGAGATTCCTTTAATCAATATTTTATTTAGCCATCCATAATTACTTTAAAAAATTCTCCTCCTCGCCTTGGAGTTTTTTGGCCATGCAATGACTGATTCCCTTCCAGATATCAAGTTATTGAATTATTGCTCACCGATCTGTGTTATAAGAGATGCAGGCTCATTCCTGAGCTCAGCACCATGTGCAGTCTGCAGAGGCTTGGCACCAGGCGCCGTCCGCAGAGGGACAGCATCAGGTTTAGTATCCATAGACTCGGCATCAAACTCTTCTTCATCAGCATGTTGTGTACGACCTCCAGGCTCCACCTCATCTCGAGCAAGGCCAGCCAATGAAGAAAGTGAATCCCAGCTGCTGGCTCCACTGTCCAGCACAAAACTACCGGTAGGTCCTGATGTGGCCGCTTGTCTTGAGCCCAGCACCTAGAAAGAAAATAATTAGAAAGAAAATAATAAGCATGAAAATTGTATGTCAACATTTATTGAAATTATTATTATTATTATTCGTTTCCCGAAAGCCTTGAAACAACAAGATCAGTGACATATCCTATTGGAAGGTGTGTAATACGATTAACACACGTTTCACTTTCAATAGGATGTCCCTGATAAGGCCTAAAATAAAAACTTGTTGCATTGCCCTTTAGGTGCCAAAACATGGGTCGGTCGGTCAGAAAAGATTTTATTTTTTTAAACTTTTTTTTTGTCGCCCTCTTTGGGCCGATATTTTTCAGTTTTCTAGCTGGTGCAGTGTATGGTATTAAACTATAAACACGTACAAGAGGCCGGGGTCTACTACTTACACTCGTATACTAGGATTTTAAAACTAGGGCAAAAGACGGGTGAGAATTTGGGAATAATTTGATTTTATGCATTTATTTCCCATTTAAAGGCACACTGTCCTACTTGTTACTACTTGCTCCCTCTATATAGAAAACTTCCAAAATCGGTGCCTGTTGGTCCCCCATGATCCTCTTTTTCTTATGTTAAATGAGAGCTGAGTTAATGAGATGGCCACCTGTCACAGTGACCTCGATGGCTCACTGGGTGGTCTAATTCCTTCTTGCTGAAGTAGTAAAGCCTCCCTTTAAACAAACAAGATACATATTTTTGTATTCATCAATATAACAAAATCTAAAAAACGGTAAAAAAAAAAAACTTTTTAAAATGCAGACCGTAGATTTTCAGATTTTTGGGTCGGTCGCAAATGGCAATGCAACAAGTTTTTATTTTAGGCCTAATGTTACAACGGTTTTGAGAAACAACTCCCATCCCAGATCTACATATTTGAAGACAATGCTGCAGAATGTAGTGTCTTGCCAATTTGATCTCTACAACTATAAGCTAGATCTACCGCTATATAGTAATAATGACATTTGTCTTAAATGAATATTGCACAATTTCTATAGAGGGTCTCGGAATACTCAAGCCTCAAGGGTAGACATTACGAAAAATAAAACCGGAATGAAACTCTTTAGTCTAATTAGAGTCTAGAAATTAAAATTCTAGACTAGGGTCTAGACTATTCAATTTCAAACAAGTTACCGGTATTTATTTTCAATGACATTGTAAATAGGTCTAAATCAAAATGTTGGTAGACGGTAGACCTCTAGGCCTAGATCTATTTCTTAATGACTAACGTTAGAAATGAGCTGAGCCGAGTTAGGTTAAAACTTACCATATCCATTGTGTCGAACCAAACTGGCTTCTCTTCCGAATCTTCTCCCGACTTGAGTTCCCTTTCCTTAATTTTTCTGTAGTCGGTTTTCAACCTGTTAATTTTGTCCCGAACCCTGTCCCAGGGACGGTGATAGAACCCCTTATCCGCCATCTGTGCCGCCAGGCTCTTATAGATGTTTTTATTACGGCAGCCAACACCACTGCCCTTTTGAATGTTTTTTCCCACCCACAAATTCAACAATGCAAGAGTCTCCTGTCCACTCCATACAGACCCACGTCCTTCCGATTCCGACATCATCGACAGGCCAAGAGATGACATTAAAGGACAGTAGTCGCTGGACTTAAGCTTAAGCGGCATGGAAAAATAATAGAACGCGATAAATAAATAGCTAGCTGACTCTCGTAAACACACACACACTCATTATCAGTCTACAAGAATCTTTAGAAGAAGAAGAAGTTGCATGCAGCGAATCAGACGCGGAAAAGCCAAATAGTCAGTTTATGGGTACGGTCTATGGGGCGCCAAGTGTTACTCTAGTTTTTCGGTATAAAATCACCTCATTTTGTCACATTATTCACTCAAAACTGTCTTTTGTATCAAGCATTATGCCAAACAATTTATTTTGTTACAAAATGAACTAAAACAAAATAACATTTTGATACAAAATAATTGTCTTAATTGTACCGAATTAATTTTGTTACAAATCAAATGATTTGTACCGAATTTTGTGAATTATTTGTACCGAATTATTCAATTTGTTACAGAATGATTTGAATCGAATTAATTTTGTAACAAAATGAATTCACAAAAGTAACAAAATGAATTCACAAATTGAATTTGGTACAAATCATTTTGTAACAAAATGAATTTTGTAACAATCATTTAATTAGAGGCACATGTTAGGGAGGCTTTGAGAAATTTGAGTATGGCAGAATTTTTAGTTAGACCCAATCCAATCCCCTTCAAAAAGGTATTTGATATAGCGCCTTTTCCTTGCCTAGTTACAAAAGCGCTGCGCACACATTCCTCCAGACGTTTTGGGGTACTCGAAAATTCTTATATCACAAAAATACCAAGTGGGTCAATAATCAATAAGATCCGATTCCTTCCTAGCATAGATTGGACTAATTATAAGCGTATCAGGCCAATTAACCCCTGGAAAATCACCCCCGGAAGATTACCCATCATATTCATAATAGTACCCCCGCGGGACAATATAACCCCCCCCCCCCCCCCCCCCGGCCCCCACCCCTGAAAATAACCCCCGGCCTCCCTGTTTGACAAAGAACTGCAACAGGCACTTTATTTGTTTAAGAAAAGAAATCAAGTTCAAGACTATTATACCCGACAGGCGTTTCCCATCACCTTCTAATTAGAACGAGAACACGTTTGGCTAAAAATATACAGGTCAATTAAGTTCCGGAATTCTCTCGATTCTGTGATTAAAAGGTCTGTAGGCTATTTGAATACATATTGTCTTTCCTGATTCCTGACTTTATGTTTGTCTCCATAAGCAGTATACTTTTGCAGGGCTGTCAACCCTCCCGCATCTCACGTACGCCACCACGCTCATTAATTCTCCCGCCGTTCCAGCGGCTCGTAGCGGGAGATTCCCGCCACCACGCATATGACGGGCGGAACGTGCCATAAACATGTGATTAAAATTAATTTGAAGAGAGGAAATCAAAATGTCATTTGGCGGACGGTATCTGAATTTTCAAAGAGAAAATCCCATTTCCAGAAAGTTGAGTATCTGCCCTTTCCTACGACACCTCAATCAGGAAAAATGAACTACTAGGAATAACAAAGTTCTGTTAGTTTAAAGTAGTGCTTGCATTTCCATAATTGTATTAAACAAATTCGTTTTCACTGGCTGACTGCCGTAGCAAAAAACGGAATTAACAAAAGACTTAACTCCGTTTCGTTGACAATCAGCCATGCATGAAGTCTTTCGTCTACGGCTGATTGTTAAAGAAATAGAGTTAAGTCTTTTGTCAATTTTGCTTTTTGCTACTGCAGGCAGCCAGTAAAAACGAATTTGTTTGATAAATGGAAATGCAAGCACTACTTTAAACAAACAGAACTTTGTCATTCCTTGCTCATTTTTCCTGATTGAGGTGTCATATGAAAGGGCAGAAACTCAACTTTTTAGAAATGTGATTTTCTCGTTGAAATTCAGATACCGTCCGCCGAATGACTTTTTGGTTTCCTCTCTTCAAATTAATTTTAATCACTCATGCGTAAAATATGCCTCATATGACTTGCATCAAATGAAAGAGGAGGGTCTAAGCTTTCTAAATATGTGTCATTTATTAAGTATAAATGTGACTAAGTTATAATAAAACATCGATAGTTCTCGGTTTAGTTTTTTCTGGGACGCACTGTATAAGTAGCACTTGTACTAATTCATTTTGCCAATGGCAACAACACATGGTCTGCAAATTCCAATGTAGGCATTGGTATTAAGTAGTCTTTGGTGTCTGGTGTGCATAATATTTTTCCATATTATGGAATTTGTTTTAGTTCATAGTTCTTACTAATTCATATTTCATTAAATGTAATTTATACAAAGTAGTGAAATGTTCTAATAAATAACAATTTATATTTTGTAGTATTTTCTAAATGAATTGCATAACTACATCATCAGTAATGCTGTAAATTAAGATAAATTGTATAAAAACATAGATGTGCACGCACTCCATATTCATTATGCCAACACTCAGTTATCAACTGGTGCAACTGGAAATATGCCGACAGACCAGTTATCAACTGGTGCAACTGGAAATATGCCGACGGACCAGTTATCAACTGGTGCAACTGGAAATATGCCATGCACAAACCAGTTGGAAATTTCAACTGGTGGTAACTGGTTTTTCCTTCTGGGTAGATTTGTGGATTTTGGGTGGAAAGGCCCATCTGGTATACATCTGGTTTTAAGCTTGGCCCAGCCGATACTCGATGTGCGATTTTCACCACCAAAAACCTACATGGGGCCCACATGTGTTGGTATACATGTTGTTTATGGGTGGGGTTAAATCAACGAACTCAAACCTCAAACCAAGGATTTTGATGGGTTAAATAATAAACCAAGGTTTAGCCTACTCCACACCTAGGAAAATGAGCCATTGACTTTTCAAGAAGCTGCATCTACAAAAAAAGCACATCTACATGAAGTTTGCAAAACAACAACACAAAACGGATACAGAAGGCTGATGCAAGTTTTTGGTTGTTATTATTAATGTACATTTTCTTGCATAACAAAAGCATTTCTATGACTGGCCAGTGCAAACAATAAAGTGAAATACTTTTATTTTCTTGCCTACTATACTTGTACAATAAATGTATGTTATTTACAGATCACTGGGTGGGTTATCGCGCTTTAATACATATTATTTGAACGATTTTTGTTGGTCTAAGCTAGTACATTTGTATACCTATAAGATACAAGAAGAATAGCTGTCCTTCAGCAAAAAACAAACTAGTTAGATGTGTACATCTATTCATTCACACTCATTTTCATGGTTCTAAACTACAGCCAAAGCCGTCTATAAAGGCCACTGAAGTGAAACAGAAAAAAGCGGCCTCTGTAGACCTTTACACATAATCTCTTTCTTGAGAGATATTAAAGGTGACCACTATAGACAGGTGACCTTTACAGAGATGTGGCTACTTAGAGGTTTGAATGTATTTCTCATATATGCATTTGAAATTGACAATGCAAAATCTATTCTCATAAAACACATTTACACATCTGAGAATTCTCTGAAGTGAGAGACTAGTCTTGTGTCAATACTTATTTCTTTGAGGTTGCATCTGGCTCGAATTGCAATGTCTGCCTCTCAAGTTTGACATTGATATTTATGAAAAATCATATTTTAGTTTTGAGAGAAAGAGAAAAGTGAAAGAAACAAAAATGTGAAATTTTGAGCAAAATCCAATAAAAATAAGGAAGTTATGAAATTTGATCAAGCCCAACTTGGCAACTTTGTGACCTTATACCCCCCCCCTCCATTTTATCATAACACACCGGTTTCTACACAATCCCTATTTATAAAAAAATACATTCCTTCATTAAATAACTAAGAAAATGTAATATTCTGTGCAGAGTAAATAGGAGAGGAGATGGAAAGCCTTGAAAGATTGGTCAGATTTGCCAATCGTGTTTGATTGATTAAAACTTAAAAAATTAAAAACATTCTCATTTCTCATCAGAGGTTGCTCAAATTTTCACAGATCCTATTTCTCTCATTTTTAAAAAATAAATAAACAATTTAGTCTGTAGATTGTTTTATACAATTTAATAAACAATATCAAATCTTGCCCGTAATTGTTTTCACACTGCAACAGACTACCGGTTGGTGATTTTTGCTACAAAATGGATTATCAAAACTGTATTAGTTGGCAAGGTGAAGGGGCTGAGAAGGTGAACGAATTAAACAAAATCGTATTGCATAATACTTACAAGTCGAGACCAGTCAGCTGGTCAGACATAAAACAAATACTGTAACTAAATTTTGTAAAATTATGGGCCTTTTGTGAATGTATGCATAAAATTAATTTGGCACATTCTTCATGCAAATATCCTGTTGAACTGTCCTTCAAAACATTTCCCCAAGAAATCCTGAGAATAAAACTGGGCCATCTAAGGAAAACATTGGATTGGAGATCAATTCAGCTTTGGAAGGTTAAAGGACTCTGCTGAAAAGAAAGAGAAGAGCTGCGATGTCATCTCACATTTAATCTAAAAAATCTAAGAGCTCCAAGAAGAGAGAATATTATTTAAATTTTTTCGGCTGTCTCCAAACCAAGTAATTGTATCCTTGTTATTTCAACCAAATGTTTTTGGCTTTCTGCATATATCTTCAGAGACTCCAGAGACATCAACACGATTCTTGATAACAGTACTTGAAATTGTGGATCAACAGATCAGAAGACTGATGCTCATGTTCACAAGAGCTACTTGCTGTTATTCTGTGTCCCCTTAGTCAGAGCCATCATCAATGCAAAGCGCCGCTCTTCTCGATCTCTCTCATCTAGACGTGCCTTTTCTGTCCTTTCCATTTCTTCTCTTCGAAGTCTTTCACTTCTTGCCGCCTCCTCTTTCCTAATGAACTCCATCCTTTCCCTCTCATCCCGCTCAAACTGTAATCTTCCCCGCTCTAGCTGTATCTGGTCCCGTAGAAGTCGGATCTATATATGACATGGGGCAACAAAAGAAGAAAAAAATTGTAATTGGACTGCTTAGAGTTTTGCCTTTAAAGTTACTTTCTTGCTTGGAATTGACACATATCCCATTTAATTTCTAATGGTTATTCCCTGAAATGAAATTGAAGGGTCTAATAAAGAGTGCAATATAGAATTATAATTTAAAATCAGTAAAACTATTTTGTTGAAGCTTGATCCACTTTCGAACAACATGTATACAACTTGAAATTAAATTGACTCCCTACGAAAAGCGTACTGTAACTTGTTGCGTCCCTCAGGGGACACTACTCGGTCCATTATTGCTTTCTCTGTATGTAAATGATATGCCCAGATGCTTGTCAGATTGTGTTATATCCTTGTATGCAGATGATACATGCTTATTCTTCTCTAATAGCAACCCTGATATTATTGTTAATAAATTTAATAATTATTTAATAAAATCTCATCACGGTTAATTAAGAGGTAATAAATTGACTGTCAGCATAAACAATTGTGAACTTATGTTGCTTGGATCAGCCCAACGTTTAAAAAGATGGAATTTTTTGTTGACACTCACCCTATTTGGATAAATGGTACGATTATCAAATGAGTTCACTCATGTAAATATCTTGGTGTCATTATTGATAAATTACGTTTAGAGGAGGAAAATTATGGAATAGTCTTTCTGATATTAAATTGAGCTCATCAATTGAATTATTCAAAAAAAGATTAAACTCAATTCAGAATAATACTTTGTTGAATGTGAAGCATTTTTAAGACAATGTACATGTACTGGAATAGGGTAGGGCCCTGCTATGTATAATTTTCTAGGTGGGTGGGTGGGAGGGGGGGGGGTGTTAATATACTTATTGTCCATTTGATTTGATGTTACATTTCATTGATATCAGAAGTGCAATGTATTGTTATTTATTTATGTGTATTTGATTTATTGTCTTGTTTCTTTTGTAAAAACATGCTATGTATTTCAATTGGACCCCTATGAAAAACAACTGTGCTGACTAGGGTGTTCCGCCCGTATGTGGAAATAAATATTTAAAAAAATAAAGAAAATAAAATAAAATCCTTTTACAATGTCAGTATTCAAATTAGAGTCGGGACCATACCTCTTCAGTGTGTCTCTCTGCCTCCATTCTTCTATGAGCATCTTCTGCATCCATCAATACTTTATCTCGCTGCGTGTTGTTTTCAATGAGGGTCTTCATAAGGTCTTTTACTGTCTCATCCTTCTTAGTGTTCCCTGAAAGATGGAGTATATATGATTGACTGCTGATATTCATAACAATTAAATTTGGTTACGAATATACATACAATGACCAACTAATACCAGTTTCCCCCATTTACCCATACCATACACTTGTGGTTCTGCAGTTTCATTTTGTATTTTATTGAGAGTACAATGTAAACTTTAGAGCTGGTAACTACAATCATAGAAAAGTGTTTCAGTATTATTTAAACTGTATTTCCCAAAGCCTCTCCTCCAAAAAAAATAAAAATAACTAGATACATAATAATAATAATACAACCAATTCAAGAAAAAAAACCTTGCTGAACTACTCTAAAGATCATCTTCCAGTCACATTATTCAACTATAAACAAATTCCTTATTTATTACTTTATTTTGCTAAGCAATTAGGTCATTGTAATCGTAAATTCCCCATCAGAACTAATAATCATAAAGTAGCATTCCATGTCATTAAGGTTAAACTTTAAACCATATCTTACTTGTCCTTTCTCGCTTTGGATGACGCAAATTAACTTTGCATCTGAGTTTAGACCTTGGTTCTTCACTAACAAATTCATCTTCTTCAGAAATCCACCCTGCTTCGGTCACTGGATGACCCTGTATTTCTGTTTATGTAAAAAAAAAGTTTGAATATATACATACAATGTTTAATTTATATGCCACAATTACACAAGATAATACATGTACCTGATACATTGGACACATAAGGTAGTAAGATACAGCATGTGAAGCTATATAATCCAACAATGTCAAAATAAAGTGAGTCACATTCACACTAAATTATGAAAATTGTAAATCCATTCTTGATGATGCCTAAAGGCTCATGAAAACATACCAGGTGGTATTCAAAAGACGGAGAGAGAGAGAGAGAGAGAGAGAAAGGGACTGCAATGGACAACAGGAAGAGAGATAACAATTCAAAATAATTAAATATCAGTTAAATCAAGTTTTATTGTTGTTCACTCCAACAGTTCAATTCAAGAGCATTGCTATATTGAGAAGTACCAACAATTTTTAAAGTGACAAAGTGCTATTGGCATTACCAAAAACATACAAAACATTATGTCAGTCATTTTTTTTTCTTCAAACCATTTGACTGGTCAACCAGAGCCCTTAGTGAAAGTCAGCTAATTCAGCACAATTTGTAAATGTATGGTGCATGGTGAAGCTGTTGTTCACAGTTTTATTCAAAAGTATTAACAAAACAAAAAACAAAAACATGCTTTGAATGGCAGAAACTTCATGCATGAAATTACACCATCATGAACCAAGATAAAAGTGAGTATTCATACATACCTTGACTACTATCAATGTCATCAAATTCCTCATCGGATGAAAATTTGTCTAACTGACGATTAGGTGTTCCACTTGTATTGATGAGTGAGGCTTCATCTGAAGTCATTAAATGCAAAAGAATCAAGGGTTAAGCTTCAAGCCCGTCTACACTACCTGTAGTTTATCCAGGAGGGATGCCCTCCCTGCAAGGTCACTGACAGGTGGTTATCTCATCAAATCAGATCTCAATTAACATAAGAAAAAGGGGATCATGGGGGACCAACGGTCACCGATTAGACATTGGTTGCTATATAGAGGGCACAGGTAGCTATACAGTAAGTAGTGCAGTGGGGCCTTAAGCTGCTATCGACTCAAGCATTCTTGCTTATGATAGTTGACCTCTGCATTTATCTTGATTATTTTTACTTACCTCCATACTTTCAAGCTTTCAATTAAATGCATTTTTATTTGTGTGTATTTAAGTTGTCACTCTTTATGTAAATCAATTATATTATATACTATGATTGTTATTTGAATGTTTTATACTTGATTTATCAATAAATGCAGAAACATTAATCACCAAAACATGTTTCACTCTTGATGTTAGGGTTCTTCATCGATACATTACATATGAGCTGTTTAGTACCCCCCCCCCCCCTCCCCATGGCCATGATGACCGTTATTAATCAACCCTTTTCTGTTTGTTAGACAACATTCAAACAATGTAATCTTTCATCTTTAATTTTATTATTTTTGTGCCCAATTCGTCAGGAAATATTTAGCGGTGAATCAGCCAGGCAGTGAATTAAGGGGGGGGGGGGGGGGAGGGGGGTGTAAGAGGCACTATTTTTTTTTGGTGTGTGTGTGTGTGGCCATTTTGTGAGATTGTTTACAAAATACAAAATCTCTGCTCCCTGGTGGTCCCTCTTCTTTTCTGACAAAATATGAGGGGGGGGGGGGGGGGTTGATATGATGTCCCCCCTAGGAAAAATTGTGGGGGGGGGGGACATATCCCCCTGTCCCCCCCCTAGGGATTGACGCCTTTGCAGGCAAGCACTAACTTTTTACACGGTCACTGCATGTATTTAGTGCTTGTCTGTTTTCTGTGAAAGAGAGAGTTTCTGTGAAAGATAATGAAAATCATTTGATTTCTGATTTTTGTTTCTGATATGACAAACTGAACACAAACTTATGTGATAAAATATCATCCACTTCACAAGTTTACATATTTAGTCTTAGATGATTATGATCAAAAAGCTAATTTTGTCTTAAAATTATGATGAGCCATTTTATATTATAGATGGCGGCCAACGGGAAAAAAATACCCCAAATTGAAAATTGAAAAATAGCAAGGGCCTCCTAGCTGGCTCGCTCCCCTCAGTGATTTAAAAAAAAATCTAGATCTAGACGAGAAACAATTTTTTTGTATTTACTTAGCCCAATATATATTAGCCCTTAAATCTGAAAAATTAACAGATCCTGTTGGGGAAATATAAAATTGACTCATCATTGAGGGTGAAGAATAATGGGCAATTGATATACCATTTAACAAACAGCTCGTCCTGTCAAAAGCAGCAGTAGTTGCAGGTACCCGCTCATGGTTGTTCTCCACTTTTATGTTGCTCAGTTGCAGGAGAGGCTGTGTCTGTGCTGTTGGAGAGTTCGGGCTGTCCCCATCTTGTCCCCCACCGGCACCTAGCGCTGTCGCCTCACCTGCCGACTCGCTGGCACATGTTGAAAAAGAGCCATCTAAAAATTCACGCAGTTCATTGAAATACAGAAAAGTTTGTTTTCCCTGTCCCGTCCAGTTGGTTCTGTCCTTCATTTTCATAAGCTTCTTAAAGTTCTGGCTCATTGTTCGGATTTTATTCCTTACCTGACATTCATCGCGGTGGTACCCCTCCGCAGCAATCCATTTTGCGATTCGTTTGTACACGGTTTTGTGTTTGGAAGATGGATCGCGAATTTCTGCGAGTACGAAAGGCTTTCTCCAAATCTTTATCAAATGTCTCGTTTCTGTATCAGTCCAGTGGCTGCAATTGAGCCCATCTCCACGCACCCCATTCAGCGACATGGTTAGAAATTAACCACTAATTGAAGTTCAAATTTTGGTGCATTTAAGGTGTTTAGTTTCGTAAAATTGCCGGATAGTGCACTACGTACTCGTATTTAGTGTGCATACAGTACAAATATTGCGAGAATATTGACTACGAAATTTCGTGCTGCTGCTCGCTAATAGCGCGCGCGCACGCTCTAAGCTGTAGATGATGCCCATGCGTAATCTCTCGTGCAATTTCATGTGTATTCGTTTTTGTTGAATCCAGGAAAATGTGTTGATATAAGCTCAAAATTGTAAGTGTAGGGGGGGTGGGGTGGGGGGGGGGGGGGAGGGGCATATCCGCATATGTTTGGGGGACGTACGTGCTGTTAATCTTTCAAATTAATTGATTATAAGTTTATAATATGCTCATCAGCGGGGACAAAAAAACTTTGAAACAGAGCTATTATGTTCACACGTATGTATGGGCCCAGACAATATTGCATACATGCGTCTAGCTCTATATGGCATATATACATCACCCCCCCCCCCCTCTCTCCCCCCGCCTCTCTCTCTCTCTCTCTCCCACTCTCTCTCTATCTCTCTCTCTCTCTCTCCCCCTCTCTATAGGCTCTCTCGTCTCTTTCTTAATTCTTTCTTTCTCTTTTTCTCTACCCCCACCAATTTGCATTTCTGTCGGATTTTGTCTTATACTTTTCACAGGCTCCCCGGCACTATTCCTCTCTCTTTATAACTCCCTGCTCATCATAATTGAATGACACTGTTACCATACTCATTTTTTTTTTTTTTTTAAACTAACTAAACATTTTATTTTCTAACATTTCTCTAGCGTTTTCTTCAAAATGAAATAATCACATTGGTAATTTAAAGGTTTTGTATCCTTTTTGCATCCAACATCAAATTATGTAGAACTGTGCAGGAAACATGAGTATGTCATGAATGTCCTTTCTTTAAAATGTAAACGTTGGTCTGTAGTTCTGTTATGCAATGCAATTAGGGAAACATTTACTCCATACAGACTTCATGCACTGTCAGACACTGTCCAATTGTCAGTGAGTGACTGACTTTTTAAAATTTGTTAATAACATAGATAAGATTAGATGTAAAGGGTATATTATCGTTCGTACAGTCATCATTGATCTGCTTCTCATAATGAATTAAACTTATCAAGTCTTAACTTAGCACCAAATGTACGACTTTGTGATACATGGGTCTAAAACTATTGCAGACTACCTTCTATGCCTATTTTTGCAACGCGTTTTGAAAATTCGATATAATTCCACATAAAGGCAATAGCCATTTCTATACTTTTAAGAGGAGTTTTTAGTTGGACTTATCTCTTGTTTACCATGGAATTTACATCATTTGATATTCTCAGCCTCCAAAAGGGACAGACTGCCTTAAGTACCAGTTTATGTGATCCATATCAGCATTTATTCATTTAATTCTGTTTTAAACTAACGAAACGTGAATATTGCATTTTTAGTTCTACTAAATAATGTACAATTCTCCTTTACCAGAAAATTAAAAACCAGTCACTTGGAAGACGAGTATTTTTCATTATATTTATAATTGAACGATAGTCTAAACACGCAAAAAATAACACTCGTGTGTTTCACAGTCGTGACTATTCTCATTATTTGGCTCATTAACATCGCATGCAAAAGATAAAGACGTTCCTCCAACACATTTCTTGTAATATATAAGTGATGTTGCAAAATGTACAAGCATATAGGCAAACATATCGGTAGGCCTCATCTTATAGGAAAGAGATCAACTCGAGTCTGCTTCTAATAATGTGAAGTTCAAGTAGGGTTTCCAAAGACACGTTTGGTAGGGCACTTGTCTACCTGTTGTATTGCCGATGTATACTGCTCCCAAGGAGTATAGCGAGCAGACCACAAACTGTTCCACCACCGCGCTTGTATTGACTTCTCTGAACAAACAAAAAAACAAATCAATACAAAAGAGAAAAATGAGGGAAATTAAATTGATGAAAATACTCAATACTTTATGGTGATTATTTTTGTAAATACTGTGTTTTCAGGACGGGCAGTTTGAATTGGGGTAAAATTAGCATGAGCCAGGGAGCGGGAACTATGTTGCCATAACAACTTCTGTATTACGTCTAAGGGATGTAGTGATACATTTTGCACTTTTGTGAAAGTTTGGCCATCCGAACATCTCTAAAATGATCCCATTTGATCACCGTGATCTCAAATGTTTCTGGTCTCAGCAGTCAATAACATATTTCTTTTGCGTGGTACCTTTTTACAAAAGTGCAGTTTCAAAAGTATGACCGGGGAACGCTAGACAACTATAGTCTCATTAGTCTCAAGTGAACCTGTTAATTGGACCATGCAAATCCCACCCAACTGGGCACTACTAACACCGTCCTCCCAGGCCAACTCAACCATCCCTTCTTCATCGTATGACAGTAGACTGTAAATTTTGAATTTGAATTTGAATTTGTAGACACTGTAGACCGTCTTCCCAATGCACACCAACACTGCCACCGCCCCGCCCCGCCCGCCCCGCCCCCTCCCCACCATTTCTCAACCGCCATCGCCAACAATCACTTTACATGATTATTGTTGTCCTTGCTGTTGCTATTTCGTTTTGTGTGCATCGTGAAAAAATGTCCTTTCCCTCTTTTACAAAATATCTGCATGCATCAATTTCATGATTTGTTTTTTAATGAATAATGTTATAGGCACTCAATTCTATTGATGATATTCAGAACTTTTCAGATTTTTAACAATGTGTTTTATCTGTAGATATGAAGAATTGTAATAAGACAACATGACTGTTTACCAATTTATATAATATTAAAAAGTAATTCAAATTTCATTGGGGAAATTCATCTTGGATATACATTTGCAATTCAGCTTTATTGTAGCAAAACAGGTTCTAAACATTCAAACAAAAATAGAATTGAATTGAATCATTACGACTATTCGACCTCCCCATACACCTACCGTTCTGTTGATATCTCCAATGCACACCCACTTCTTGTTCTTGCCAATGGCCCACTTGGAGTGATCCCCAGTTTCGTTGAACCCTGGTACGTTTGGGAATCCCATAAGCAGCACATTCTCAACGTGGTAGCTGCCGTTGCAAAAGGATGGTAAATTAAAAGACGTGTGCATCCACGTCTCCACGTAAAGATCATCTCCAAGGGACGGCGCCACCAAGTACCAATAGAGATCTGGAGGGGGCGGGACGGTCACAAAGTAAAAACTAAGGGCACTTCTACGGCATAATATCAACTCACTGATGATTGCACTTTTTGCTCTGTATCTTTATTATAGCCGCTTTCCCCTCCCACTCTCTCTCCCCTCCCCCCTGATGTGCCTGTCTCTGCCCTTCTCGCACGATCTGTATGTAGTGCTAGTCAGTGGCGGATCCAGGGAGGGAAAAAACAGTTAAAACACCTTAATTTTACCTTTATTTGGTGACGGGCCCCCTCCCCTGGGCCTCAAGGGGGGGGGGGGGGTGCTAATTTTGAAATTTTCGGGGCAAAAAAAAAGAGTGCTCCTTACCCCCTCCCCCGCTTATTCACCGGCTGGCTCTTTCGCCGCTAAATACTTTCTCACGAATTGGGCCCCTCCCCTGCCGCCGGCTGGATCCGCCCCTGGTGCTAGTAGTGGTCTCTGTCTCTCGGCCCTCTAAAATTACATTATATAAAATCTCTTTTCACGGAGAGAACAGTGAATATGGATCATTTTGTTACTTAATTTTGATATCAATCATGATTTTACCTAGTTTAGGTTTATAATATCTTAATAATTTACCTTGATGAAAATTGGTAAATTTGGCAAAGCTGGTGAAGGATTGTCCAGCAAGAGTAGTCAGCAAAACCGTGCTGTTCCATGGAGGTTCTTTGATTGGTTTACTCTTCGACACTTCCACAAAATCAGAGAATTTCGACTGGAATGAGGATGGAATATTCCAATCATATGCGCTGGCGTAGTTGTAGAGGAGCTGTTTTCCTACGTGTAAATTAAGGAATACAACTTGTTAAACATGATTAAAGAGTGAAGTATAATGTAGAAATTGTTAAAAGGGGTGGGGTGGGTGTAGTATTAATGCTGTCCATGTAAGCTAGGATCGGGACCATGCCCTTCCGTCCCCTGCACATAATTAATTCATCCGTGATTTTTTTTTTTTTTTAAATAATTTTTATAAAGTTCATCAATAAAATATATAAGGGACTTGGTAACATTGTTCAAATGAGATAAAGTGGTGCTAAGGTAGTGACTTCAATGCTAGATGTACAATTAAAGATAATCTGAAAAATTGAGTGAAAACGGATCATTATTATTAATAAAAATTGGGAAAAACTGATCTGATCGTTTCCTTTATTCTTCCAACTATATTATTATAACATTGTAGGTGAATGTAAATCGCCACGAGGCAATAAATCGGCTCTACATACCATTCCAGACATTTAAATGTTAAAAGATTTTAATAGCGTGTTTAATGTCTTTTTACATGGAAAAACGGTTGGCAAAATTCATAAAATGGTTGGGAGAATTAACTGTTAGTCACTGTTAGAGGGTGTTGCACAGTGACGCCTTCAAAGAAAACCATATTTAGTTTGAGAATTTTTGCAGGATTGTTTGCGTGTCAGAGGGTTAGTACAGTAGAAGGAATATAATAAGTAACATTTTATACACATATTTAGCTTTTTTTTTTCATCAACCATCAACAATGTTATTGTTACCGAGTCACTTTAAGTCTAAGACATACTCCTAAAGTTTTCAAAGGGTGTGACCCCCTTAAGACCTTTAACTTATACATACCTCTAGACTGTGTGGTTTGTATTTTTATAGAATGGCTTTAAACTTACCGACTTTAACGAACTCGTCCGTCTCCATGGAGATACACAGTATGGATTGACCGAACTTACGTGCATTACTAGGCCAGACGTAACTCTTGTTTGCGAAATCGGGGAACTTGGGGACGCTATGAACAAGCCAAAACCCGGACTCGTTGTCAAATGCGATTGTCCCTGCAAAACAAAAATGAATACAAAATAAGGGGGCAACACCATTGCCCATTCGATTGGGTTAATTTTTTTCTTACATATTTTCATGAATTGATTATGAGAATATGATTTACCTCTCCCGATTCCCTCCATTTTCCAAAAAAATAACGAGATACATTCATACCCCCACAAGACAGTCAAACCACTTTCACACTCCTCGAATGAGAACAGCTTTCGCACAATTTTTTTTATTTACACCGGTCCAGTATTTTGGAATAAAATAGATCCATCTCTTAAACAAAGTATCAGTCTATACACTTTTAAAAAAAGTTAAAGATTAAACATTTACATACATATACATGATTGAATCTCGGTTTGTTTGACTCTCGACTCAATCTTTTTCTCCCTCATTCTACTGATCAACTTTCCCTTTTCTAGAGCTTTTGTTTTTGTCTTCTACTATTTCCCTCCATTTTTTTTTCTTCTCTATTTTTCCTCTTTGTTTTATCCCCCCCCCCCCCAATTCAGAATTTCTTAGCTACATATTTGTCTATTTATTGACTTCTAAACTTACTTTGTTCATGTTTTATTGTTAAACAGCATATGAGGAACTAACACTTCAACTATAGCTCTGCTTTTAGTTAGTTCTTCTTTTCTCGTGCTATTTCCAGTATTTATCGTTTCATTGCATTTGTTGTGATTATAATTATTCTTGTATTATGATTTGCATGAGAAATAGTATCATTTGAATCATTTGAATCATTTATTCTTGGTAGATAAATTATCTCCCAGAATTGTATTAATTAATCTAAATAGTTATAGAGATTGATCAACAAAAGTTATAAGAAGATATTCTTTATCTATCAGGAATATACACCGATCATATTCACACAATAACTACATGAAGAGATCAACGAAAAATTATTCCAGCTTTATGGACAGCAACAGCGTATATATTTTACTTATATCTTCATTTTGAACAAGTAAAAGAAATAAGATTGTCTATAAGCCTACATTACAGTATATAAATATAATTTACTCGTTTATTTCCATCATCTTGAGTTATTTACCGCATA
>JAVYIG010014886.1:0-38964 GCA_035222895.1 Strongylocentrotus droebachiensis | reverse complement strand
CATCCCTCCCATCCGAGGGGCAAATGTATGTTGTTTTTTTCTCATGACATATAGGTAATGGAAACATGAGTGCACGGATGGGAGTCAGAGCTTCCTTAGATCCCTGGTTTCGATAATAAAAGCAAACATTTAGGTAACTGTTTCTACTAATGCGTTTTCGAGCCCCCCTAACAAAATATAGTGGATGAAGTATGGAGAAGTTTTAAAAGTGCATTTTCGTAAAATATGTGTAAAATCGTTTGAGACGTTGAACGTAATTTTGTTATGTTAGCTAACCGTACTATCAGCTTATTCTCCGATCGGAAATTTCTTTGAAATTGAAGACTGGTAACATGGTTTGGTGCACCGCCGCATGTTTAAATGTATCCACAATCACAACTATCTCTTTAAAAAAATTACTTACAGTTGTTTGTTCTCCGACAAAAAATGATATGGAGTGTTTTCAGTGTTAAAGAGGGCATCCAGCCATTGAGGAAGGGCACAAGTTTGGGGTGGGGGTGAAATGCAAGAGTAAAAAGCCCACAGAGTAAGAGGAGAAAGTTGGATGGGTCGCATCACCTGATTTAAAAAATAATTAGGTTGTATAATTTTAGATGAAGATTTCCGACGGAATAACAAATTCAATTCAATTCAATTCAATTCAATAAGGGTTTATTCATATGACGTTCTCGCAGCCGAAGCTGAATTGCAGGTCATTTATACAAGGTAAAAACATCATAATATTTAAAATACACTGAGCATTATACATGTTGACATGAAATACAATTTATGACATATAAAAGGGTTAAAATACTAGACACATTTATACACATAATAGGCAACATCATTAAACATAAACATATACAAAAATACATGAAGCTTACTTTTTTGAATAATAATCGTTTAAGATACGAACAAAATAGGGAATAGAGCTGTTATTAAAGCGACTGGTTTTACAAATAAATTGAGAATATTTCTGTACATTTCGTAAATTAAATTTAACAATTCTTTGACTTGGTAGCCATAACGAACCCAAATCATGCTTTTCTAATTTAATGGCGAAATCAAAACAAAGTTTATTCCTACGTTCTTCCAACGTTAACAAATTGCACAATTGTAGAGCATGATTATATGTTTCATAATTAAGTCCCACAATAATTCTACATGCCCTTTTTTGTATTCGTTCAATATTATCTGTTTGTTTACGCGTTAGGTTGGAATGAAAAAGTGGTGCACAATACTCTAAAATTGGTCTTATGTATCCAGTATAAACAATAACAAGATCACTAATAAGTAGATTAAAACGTTTCAAGGTACGTAACATATATAACTTTCTATTGCACTTCTTTAACATTTCCTTTACTTGAGTATTCCATTTTAAATCACATTGAATATAAACTCCAAGAACTTTGACTACATTTTCTTCATTTAACAAATAAGAAATGATGGCTTCCATTAAAAGTACTTGTTGCGAGCTTGAGTTCTCCTAGGAAATGGGGGTAAATAAACTCGAGTAAGATGTGACATGCATGGAAATAAGTCTTAGCCTTCTGCATGGAAAATAAAAACGAATTACTGCCGCCATTTCCTAGAACATTATGATGTAAAACCGAATGTCCTCCAGGCTACCACAAGTAGAAGGCTATGAACAGAAGGGTAAAGAATTGAAGATGAGCGCCCTGGTTGACTAACATACATCCTGGCCTCTATTTCCGTGAAAATTACGTGAAAATGTGTTAACCCAACAAGGTATTAAGCGGAATAACAACTACTTGCACTTGGTTAACCTTGTGTTCTGGAAGTCCCTATACCCTATAAGCAAGAATAAGCAAGCAGTTATTATTCAGCCTATCTCCTTGAATTAAGTTCACCCCGGCCTGGAAAAAACACAATTTATGGTGGTCAAAGTTGATGTTTATGCATGGGGTGAGGTAATCCTCCTCATTCTTTTGACTACCAAAAGCAGCAGGATGAAGACGGAAGGTTTATACATTCAGAACAAGCCTTACGGCTGGCGAAACAAGAAAATACGAATTACGACCTCCATTTTTGCGAATAGGAAATAGAAGGAGGAGAGGAAGAAAGGAAGAGATGCTACTTTTGACATTTCGATGAAACCTTCCGGCTGAATAATGGCAATTTGCGCGCGATCAAGACAGTTATGTCCAAGTGTATGCTTGAATTGTCTTTGAGATTGAAGGAAGGAGGATGTTTGAAACACATGGCATGAGGAGAGTACGTCCAGAGGCGCAACTCCGGGGAAGAATCTTGAGTGATTGTTCGGTCAGACTGTCCGTCGTCCGCGTCTACGAAATACATGGCAACAAAATACAATTAAACCGTTTAAGTGGGTCAACGGTGATGGGCAAATCACATTTGGTCATGCCAAACATAGGCTTGGTATTGCGTGTTATGTTCACAGATGCTGCATATTACGCGGTCCGACGAACGCGAAATCGCGGAAGACGTTGCGTTATTAGGGGTTAGATATTGAAGAATGAAGGTGAACAATGCGTACACTTGAGGTAACTAAAACAACAAATTAAAAGTCAAACTTTCCGGTTGATTGTACATCCTCTCGCCGATGGAGTAGAATAAGTTATCCATGAATTGCGTGGGACTTGACTTGCATCCGGGACTCACCACAACGTACTGTCAACAACATAGCTTTATTAAAAGCAGAAATATTCACCCCCACCTCATTTCTGTATATAAAGATTCAAAATTCATGTTACATTGCTACATTGATGTTTTGTGATGAATTTTAAAACAGATGGATTATTTTCATCCAGCACCCTTCCTTTTACAGAAGAAAATGCCAAGTCGTCGAGAAAACAATTTGGCGCTAATCGTGAGACATCTCCCCGACTTCACGCCGGTTTGCGTTCTGTCTTTTACCGAAATATATGAGTTGCCTGTTCTTTGAGTAGAACAAGTTGTCTGAGTCTCGATGTAGCGATTTAAACATCATATATGTAATTCGAAATGTCACCTGACCCAAACTCCGTCTTAGGGAACGCAAAGTCTGCAGTGTGCTTTAACAAAACAACACATGAAATAATTATTTAGTTACATTGAGTCGCCATCCCATTCCTGACCAAACGTTAGTCTCCCAAAACAAAACAAAACAAAAACACAAAAAACAAACACGTATCTCAGACAACCCTTGTTCCTCTGAATGACATCTTATTTCTTCATTTATGCAAAAGAAGGTACAAAGCAGAAGTGAAAATCTTTTCATCAAAAGAAGATCAAATTTAGGTTCACTTCATGAGCGTGTCCAAACCGGCAGCCTTCGCAGACAGCAATATGTTTGCACATGCATGTACGTCCTGAAGATGTCGTAGCTTGTCCGAAGTATCTTTTTTTTTCCTTCCATAGAACCCCCTCTTGAGCATGCATCCTTTACAGTTACTAATGTAATATTGATTCTTGTTATGTATTCAGCGGCATTCTTCATTCGATGAAAACAAACTAACATATGGATGTTGACACGAGCCTGTTGCCAGGCCTGGGAGACTCGATCGATGGACGAATGTTCTCATTTTGGTCAACCGTGGTCGAATGGAGGGTGGCATTGATTAAGAAGTAACGCAAAAGACCAAGCCTGGAAGAGGTTCGGGGTTAGAATATAATGTGGCAGGCATGTACATTAAATAAGTATACATAAGAAAATCCGCGCCCCCTCCTTTTGATTTCATCTAAATATTTTGATAAACGATGACAGCAAAAACATGGCAAAAAGGCTAAGCTTTAGATTAATTTTTCTTTTCTGAAGGAGATAATCTTCATGATTATGTTACAATGAATATCAACACGAATTGATTGATGTTTTAGACATGTAGAATAAAAAAGAGTGACTTTAAAAAAGCAGGGACTATAAAAGACAAATACGATTAAAAGATGGTGGTAATTCGAGAGAGAAAGAAACGGAAAGAGAGATAAAGAGAGAGAAAGAGAAGGAGGAGGAAGCATACATGGCGGAGGTGAGAGTGAGAGACAGAAACCAGAAATAAAAGCAGAACAAATCACAGGAATTTCAGCTCTCCAAACAGTATTTTAACTTCATCTGAGACAGTTAAGACATTTTACTTTTTATTTCAAAAATGTATAAACTGTCCACGTAAGCCAGGTCATCAAAATAGGACGCGGCGCCATGACAATTCAGTCCTACTAGTATTCAATATCAGTAGCCAAATTAAAGATGCCGTGATCACCTCCGGCAATAGTGACTATGTTCGAATTTATTTTAGGGTCAGTAGTTTTTTTGTATTATTGCTTCTTGAAACAAAAGCAGAGAAGTCGGAAAGCTATACGCATTCAGTTCACGCGTTGTTGAAAATCGATCGACGTAGCCCGATTTCACAGACCTCTGGCTACTTTTGGTCAACATATATCATCACACGTCTGATGGTGTCAACCAAAATGTAGCCTTTAGTCAATTCGAAAACAATTTAAAAAAAAACCTCATCAAAAACCTTCATCTCATGACATAATCATTGACATGTTGAAATTGGAATTTATTCTGAAAACGACTCTAGTGTATATACAGTTTTTAAGAAATGCGGATCATTTGTCAAATCATTTAAATTTCATAATTTCAATGTGACAGAAAATATAATTATATTTGTCCTGAATGTAAACTACATCGGACTTTGTTCGTTCACACCTTTATAGTGTGAAGAGCGGTGAAAATGGGGGGGGGGGGGGGGTAAACGCATTCGGGAGAAAACGACTCTAGTGTATATACAGTTTTTAAGAAATGCGGATCATTTGTCAAATCATTTAAATTTCATAATTTCAATGTGACAGAAAATATAATTATATTTGTCCTGAATGTAAACTACATCGGACTTTGTTCGTTCACACCTTTATAGTGTGAAGAGCGGTGAAATAGGGGGGGGGGGGGTAAACGCATTCGGGAGAAAGGGTTAGAGGTGTGGATTTGAGAGCCTCTCGTGATGGATGAGCCATTAAATAGTTTGACAGATAGTTCCAAATTGGTATGTTCGCACTTTTCCCGATGTTAAAGCATTGCAGGGGTTCAAATGAGGGATCGGGGGAAATCCCTTGTAGCTACTTGCGCCCTCTATACAGCCAACAATGCGTAAGCGTTACCCGTTGGTCCCCTTTTTCTTATGTTAGTTGAGAGCTGATTTCACGAGATAATCACCTGTCAGTGACCACGTAGAGAGGTCTAGTCCCCCTGGCCAAACTAGTGCAGATAGGCTTCAAGGGATCGATAACATATAGACACTTCCATATTATAATGACAGGACGATTGAGAACCTGAAAATTGGGTCGTATTGTATCTTAAACGACATATTAGAATTCCCTTCTGATCCAAATTATATTCTTTACGACCAATAATAACAATACTGGGTTCTTATCATAGCGTTTTCATATCCATCACGCTCTCGGCGCCTCTTTAACAAATGGCAACGACAACGGTAATCATGAGCGTGGGACATTTGCAGCATTTCGCAGATTGTAAGAATTGGATGATACGACAGCCAAGAAAATTCCTGATCACATTTGTATTGGCAGGCTGGTAATTATAACACTACTACCCGAAAGCTATAACGCGACCTGACATCTATGTGATTACTTGGTGCCCTCCAGAGAAATGGGGCGGAATTGTTGACACGCCGGTCGTCCGATCGTTATCAAATTGGCGGGAAAATGAGACGTTGGAAAAGGTTAAATATCCATCCGGAATATCGTCTGCAAGAGCGCGGTTAGATAATTTTCATTTCCTCCTCCAACTCTGGATGTCTACAGGGCGAGAGGTCAAAGCTCACGTATAATCGGTTCTACCAACATTTTTGTCAGTTCGCTAAGAGATGTCAATTCGACTTTCATCAACATTTCGACAGCCCAAAGACATTTGTTTAACTTACTCATAGAAAAAGCAAGAATGAGACTTTCATTCGCCAGTTTGGTATGATAGCGAATTCAGTCAGTTTATTAATTCTTTATTACTTATCAATTGATATAAGATCAAGAGACCGGTTAATTTTGTTTCCAAATACAAAGTACCAACGTTAAAAAGAAGCTTTAGGTATAATTGTAAAGCTAAATTTGCATTGGCTATCCCGACCACCACTCAATGTCAGTCATAGCAAATTGCTTTGATCAAAATCGTTATCCTCATTCTCATCACCTCTGCCATCATCATCATCACTCCATCAGAGTGTGGCAAATGTAGCTTCATGTTTTGCAAAAAGACGCTAGGCAGGGATTCGAACACCAAACCTTGTGGTTCACAGTCCGGAGATTTTTTGTTCAACTAGACCACAAAACATCACTTTCAGGATAGTTGAGTTTTATTGGTTTATGAAGATTTTTTTCTCGGGAAAGCTGAACAATAAATAATTCACCCGTCTTGAGGAAAAAAAAAGTATGCTTATGTGGCATTGAGGAAGTATAATTGAGCGTTTGAGAATGTCAAATCTCTACAAAGTCAACCACTATGTAAAATATTGCTCTGTCATGAATATCATTTTTGAATGATTTATTTCTGTTAGCTCCGACATGTATGCCAGAACACGACACGCGCTCTAAAACAAATAAATTGAAAAAGGCACATTTATCCTAAAATGATAAATGGAATGTCTTTGAACAATCCATGTACCCGTTTTTTCTTAAACCCAAAAGATGTACCTATCTTTAGTCCGTAGTTATCGTTATCTCCATCGTAAACATGAGCCCTGGGCTTTCGGCCGTGTGCAGGCGACCAATGTCCCCATGGTCGTTAATAATCATGCTTGGTTTGAAGTTTGAGAGTGACATTGCAATTTTGGAAAATCTTCTTTTTGTTGCATTATTTGAATAAACTGTTCAATAAAAAGAATAGCCACTAGTACTGCGGTTTGAAATTGTTAAATGTTTAGAGTCAAGGAATTGTTTGCACAGACACAGCCATAGAAGGACAGAAAGCAATCATGAAAGATATTCATATTCTAGAAGAAATAGAACAATTTTGAAATAAATCTCATTAGAAAGAGAGTGTGTGCAAAGACACAGCCAGAGGGGGACGGAAAGCATTTAAGAGAGGTATTGATATTCAAGAAGAAAGAAAGCATGTTGAAACAAAACTCATTAAAAAGAGAAATGTCACTTACCTATTTTAAAATTGAAAGCCTCTGACTCAGTTTCTCAGATCAGCTATAAATGTGCTGCTTTACAATTTAAGAGGATCGAAGTTCCTCTAAATTCCTTTCAAGATATCAAAAGCTCCAGTATCCATTTCTCCGGGGTAAAAGATGAAACAAAACTCCTGGATATCAAATAAAAAGAGAGAGAGAAATGAAAATCAAAAACGTAAAAGAATATTAAACGTCAATGTTCCGTTAGAAATATTGCAATACATACAGTTTACGACTTGAAGAGAGTAAAAAAACGCCAGTCAAGTTACGCGTTCAAATGCAGAAAGTCATTCTTGTTGTAAACTTGCTAAATATGTATCTGTCGCAATCTCATTTAATAGGTGATACATCTTCATAATCGTGGCCCTCTCATGTAAAGGACTGGTCCATAACACCCATAGCGACTATGCCTATAACTGGCCTCTTGAACTTTGTGGAAGATGAATGTATAATGGCAATGATCTGAGAAAATAGGCGCCGGAGGATGATTAGCGTAAATAACTGGGCTGGAAACTGCAACTCTGATAATCATATATATCCAATATCTTTTCCTCTTAAAACGATTGGAGCTTCAGAAAATCGATTTTATTGTTATTGTTATGGGTCGGATGGAACTCTTTTGAAGAGCCCAAACGGACTACTTTTCCAAGCCGTTCGCTGCATTGGAAATGCGAGGCCGATATACTCTCACAAACTGTTCAAGAGATGTTGACAGGCGCGTACGCAGGATTTTTTTGAAGGGGGGGGGGGGGGGTTTAACATTTATAAATCGGGCCGAAAATTTCGTAACGACTCAGCCCACCGCTGAAGAGGACACCTTTTTTTTTTTTACCTCGAAATTTGAAAATTTGACGTTTTGCTCCGTTGGGGGGGGGGGGGTAGGGTCACCTGTTTTTGGTCAGTCATGGGTGATAATTTTTTTTTTAATAATTAAACAAAAAAAATCAAAATCAAAAAGGAGGGGGTTTTAGGTTTTTTTTTTTTTTTTTTTTTTTTTTTTTTTTGGGGGGGGGGTTTATACACATAAAAATACCAAAGGGGGGGGGGGTTAACCCCCCCAAACTCACACCTTCACTGCCTCGTCCATACCTCTCTATCTTTCTTTCTCTCTCTCTCTCTCTCTCTCTCTCTCTCTCTCTATTATAGTCTGCGACAATTAAAATCACATCGCAAAGCGGGATTACAACGAGTGAGCCTTTTTTGTGGGCATGACGACATCTTGGATCATCTAAAACCCTCCTTTTTTAACATTTTAAACGCTTGGTTGAATAAATGTGGAGCGAGTTTCGCGATGCCGTCACCGCTTTTTAACTTTCGAAGGGGAATTGAAGACATCTAGTTTAATTTCAATTGATGAATTACCTAAGGATTTCTGTGGCGTAATAAAGGTCTGTAAAAGGCAAAAACCTTTTTTTTTTTTAATATAAATCATTCATATTTCGCTGAAATAGGGTGTTTCATTTATATTTTGCACGCCAAAGTAATCACACTTTTGCGCAATCGATCAGAATATTTCTCTTAATTTGGTTCAATTGGTGTGTTTTTTCCTAACATATCACAAGTTGTACAATTCCGTGGGGTATACATGTATCGGAGACACAAAAAATGCTCACATTTAAAAGCCTAAAACGTAACGGCAGTACTCATGGAAATATTTTCTCACCCAAGAGCAATCGAAATTGAAATTAACGATGGCCTTGCTACTAACAATAGAACAATACTTTGAGCTTTGCATATAAGCCGCAAAGGATAGGCTGTGCGACTTATCTTTTTCCAATTATGATAAAACAAGGAGTCAAGTTTCAGCCTGCTGAAATTAAATTTGCATTTATATGAGAAACATTCCTGATCCCCTTTTCTTTGACGTCATATATCCCATAGGATTTCTCATAACAACATACCCATCTATCTTAATGTGACAATTCAGGATAGATTCCCCAGGGTGTTTTTAAAGACCATCATTGAGAATTTTAAAAACACAAACAAAAAAATTAACACTTTTAACAAACAAAATTCCCGCATTGAATAATCTCAAGAGAAAACAATTAAGTCGATGCGCTAGTGCCCTTTGGTAAGGCATTAATCCTCATTACCAGGTCCCTCGGAGAGGACCTAAAGCCGTCGACCGTCTGGTTGCATACTTACAAGCATTTGTGCTTTCTTAGCAGTCAGATAAAATAATCACTATCACCATTATTATAGTATAATTTGAGGTTGATAGACTAATTAACGAAAAACCTGCCCGCGAGCGAGCGAAGCAACCGAGCTTGTAAGTAAGTGTGTATAGAGGGGTGACTCCAGTTTCCCCCTTACTTAGTAGCCAAAGACAATTCGACTTTCCTTAACCTGAAGATACAAAGTTTGTTAGGATTAATGTCGGACCAACGGGGTGAAAGGAGCCTCCAGGCTGTAATGACTCACTGCAAGTTGAAGAGCAAGTTGAAGAGTTGTCGCGGTCTAGTAGATACGTCTCTGGACTGTGAATCACGTGGTTATGGCCCGGTCCCACTGGCCGACGGACACAAAACGTATGCATAAAGGACACAGCGGACGAGCAAAATTTCGAGGGTGGCTCCATCCGTTTTCATCCGCTCCAGAAATGGACAAAATTTGCGAAAATTTGCGAAAACAGAACGGAAAATAACGGACGTGGGTAGTATGTAGCGGGGATGTTAAACGGATGTTCATCGGAAGCCTAGCGGATGAAAGCGGATGGAAGTGGATGACAGCTTTGAATACTTTATATACGAGATGCATACGCTTACATCCTTTCTATTTCCGTGCTACTAACGATGTATAGACGTTCCATGTACCTTATCTTTCCTCCCTCTTTCCGTTTTCAGCTGCAGCGGATGCGAGTTGCGAGGATGCCCAGAGGATGCAGAGAGGATACAGCGGACGTTTAACGGAGGATAACGGACATAGAACGTTTGTTGCTCGTATTTGTCGCGGATTTACATCGTACACGGCGGAAGTTCACCCGTTCTAAAAGTTTTGTGCAGCTCAAAACTTTTTGCGCGGATGAAATCACAGTGGACGGATGCTCGACGGATAGAGCGTATGAAACACGTATGCAATGACTACAGAACGGATGCATAGCGTTTTCCAACGGATGGCAAGATTATTTTACGTTTTACATCCTCTTTGCATCCGTAAGTGCAGTGGGACCGGGCCTTGTTGTGTACTCATATATAGTTGCAGGGCCCTCAGGGATAACAGTTTGAATACCGTCGAGACTATACCTTGGATAAAGTAGACTTATGATTAGGTGATCTGCCGTCTAGCGTAGCAGAACACCTATTGATTGTGATTTCGTCAGATTCTTTTTTGCCTTTCTTTCTGTATGGATTTTGTTTGCTTCATATCTCACAAATGACAAGGTTAATGACCATGACATTTTCGTGATAAGTGCCAAATGCATTATTATTATTGATCGTAACGAAGATATTTTTTTTAATGACTGAGGCCTAAACAAATGAATATGTTGTATTGCCCTTTTTTATTTCCCTCTTTGGGCTGGTATTTTTTAGTTTTGAACGCTTTTTTCATTCATTAAACATTTTATTTCTAAAAAACGGTAAAAAAAGAAAAATCTTTTTTTAAAAGCCAAACGTAGATTTCAAGATTTTTGGGCCGGTCGCAAAGCCAAAGGGCAGTACAACGTCTTTTTATTAGGCCTGATGCGTGACGTCATCTAGGCGCCATTTTGTTAATTTCTTTTATTGACCATATTTCCATCATACATTATCATTTCTGAATGAAATTTCTTATGCAAAACTTTTGGTCACACCCATGTTCGTACGCGCGTCATGGCGGACGCGTACCGTGCGTCAAAATGTAACATTTTCAAAATGCTTATTTGACCAATTTACTACACGTTTCATACCTCTTTTAAACATTTAAACAATGTGCGAGCGCGGACGCATGCACGCGTGTTTTTGCGTGTGCCGTCAGTACTGAATGTATTAATTAAATGGTTGTACTCGTATTGTGTTGCTGATACAATTTTTAGCAATTCGGAATGATTTTTTAGCCATTATGACCTCAATTTAGCTCATAGACGTTCGTTAAATTTCAAAATTTACGCACGCGTGCATAATGCAAAAAATTGCCAAAAGTGTTAAAAAGGTGTCTATTTTGAATCCGCTATAACTCTTCACAATGTCTAGTTTCCTCCAATTTTTCATTCATGTTCTGATAGGGTATAAATGATGTCTCTCATCGTTTCTTATGTTGTACCTGAGACTTTACACTACAATTGTATTACCATTCAATTCTTGATCAGAAGGCGGGATCGTGGTCAAAATTCCGCTTGTCATTGTTATGATTAATATGATAATTTTTATTTCATCATCATTATTATTGCTGATATTTTCATTATTATTATAATTATCATAATTTCCAAAGCACTCAAGTTCGTATCCCAATCCTCGCCAGGTAAACTAAAACATATTTTAATCCTGAACATGACCATTTTCATCCCATTCCGAAGCAGTCTGGGGATATCGTCACTCACTTTAATCATAGAATTTACAAACCTAAACGGTAATGTCAATTATTCATCTGTTGAAAGAGGTTTTTGCCGATTTATATCTAATTTTTTACAGCTTCCAAACGCAAAGTTAAAAGATAACATTTAACATGAAAATGAATCAAGTAAATCCTGTCTAAAGTAATGATGTTAACATTATCGTGGGGAAAATATCTTTGAAAGTAATGTCCAATTGTTATATTTAACTTTAAAGTACTTTAGGTCCTTTTTAGTAATAATTAGAGGTTCGAATAAAAAAATAGATAGCTAAAATCTATCTCATGCATGTTGCTCTAAGAAAAATTATCAAATCTAATTTAAAGGCATTGTTTTAAAATGTTTCCAGTTTTATAATTCTGAGATGCATGGCCCTACGTGTTATCAGTTGGCAAAACGGTGTTTGACATTTCTAATTCTAATCATAAATATCTTGATAATCAGACAGGCGATCGGCTTGTAAAAGACATGGGATTCCTGACTGACCTGAAGGTTTATAATTATGATTGCAGCATGAGCTAAATCCATGATTTTTTTAGAATCTGAGGCAAAGATACCCAATCACTTTAAGAGTTGTCAGCCTTTTTTTCTTCTTATTCATCCACAGTGGCTGAGACTCCGGGGAATTTAACAATTGGTGACATTTGCACTTGAATTATTCTTTGAAAGAAAGCATTGTTAGTAATGTTTAATAGAAAAAAACCTGGAAAGAATGCGACTGGATCAAATTTCTTTTTTGCATAATCATGATAATGCCAATTGAAGGAAACATGAACCCGCAAATGGCGTGCACAATCTTTGGCTTTGGGATTTTTTAAATGCCTTCTTCAGAAGCCAACATCTGATGTCCTTGGGTTGAAATGTGATGCCTCCCAAGTGAAACCTAGACAGGTAGACAAAGTAGTACCGTTGGCTCTTTACTTCCGGGGTGTTTCACAAAGCCTTTTATTAACGACAAATGACAAGAATCAGTGACAACTTTGCTGATAAGCAATCAGAAGCAAGGATTTCACTTGCTTATTACAGAAACTGTCATTTGTCACTAATGATAAGTTTTGTGAAACACCCCCCTGAAGTAAGATTTTTCTAGGACAGGAAATGGGTTAGAATGGATTATTAAGAGATTAATCTGATTAGTCTGGCTTCTCACCCAGTTTGACATGAATTTGATTTTTTTTTCAGATACGTATTAATGAAGAGATGGTGTGCAAAATGCGCTAAATCCCTTTTATCACCCGATTACATGGTTATACACCCTTCAATACACGTCTTACATGAGCATCAAACCTTATTAATCTTGAGAGTTTGTTGTTCTTGCAGTCCCATCCCATCCTTTCAAATCTCTTTGATAACGATGATAACAATAATGTTAATGTATTTTTTCTAGCCCAAATATCCACCCTACGAAATGATCAAGAGGCTTAAGGCTATCATGACCCTACCTCCGTGGCCGGGCAACCAATTTTGGTGATCACAGCACTCACATAATTCTTTTCTAGTATCTTACACCCACAGTTCTATTTGAAAAAGAGTGGCAAAAGGATATTAGTGGTATGCTGGGTATGGAACCACCGAGCTTCGCTTTCCCAGTTGAGTATTGAAACCAACCGACAACGAAACCTTTCAAGTAGTACATCAACTTTCTTCGAATTCAAGTGGTGAATGGTAAATATTCACATCATGAAAGTACTGCAATGCACTGCATGATCGATTTATGGATTTAGGTGAGAAGAAAATGAATGGAAGGTAACGAAAGGAAGCTTTTATTATCGGACAAATGGGGTAAAAGAAGAATATGCAGCTTGATATTTTCCCTGGTCGAATGTCAGGACTTAGACAACCACTCTTCCTTGTGAACTCAGTGAACTGTATTTCTCAAACAAGCTGGCAATTATGCAAAGTCGGTGGAACATTCTACCGTATCAAGGTAACGGATCTGTAGAAGCGAAGAGGAAGGATTATGTTAAGAAGAGACCATTGAGAATGATATACTCCATGGGGAAACCAAAGAATTGATTAAGAAGCGAAAACGGATCAACAAAAATCACGCCGGAGAGATGCATGCGCACGGATTGAGGAAGCCTGTGTCTGATTCCTTGGAGTATTGTGTTGCATATTTAATGACGCCAAACCTTCTCACATCTGTAAGGTGTCTCTCTCCACAGCCACGGAGTTCAAACATAATAGGTCAACCGTATTATATGCGAGAATCGAATTAACTTTTTAAAGCTATTAGTTTAGCATGGCTTAAAATCTAAGTAATAGCGTCTCGGGCATTTTCACAAGGAAGTGTGGATCAGTATATCATGAAATTGATAGGGCCGTGGACGCCGGTCACCGATGTTCTATGTCGACATCATGTCGATAGACACATCCCCGTCTACATTGTGTCGACATGAGAAAAGAAAAACAGAACAAAATATTAATACAAAAATACAGATTTTTCTTGGCCGATCGAATGCGACATGAAGTTCATAATAATAACGGTGTATTTAAAATTCAGCCACAAAAGTATCCTTTGTTTGAAATGTTGCTGTAAAAAAAGAACATCCGAAAAACTGAGAGACATGTTTTGAAAATAAAAGCTTAACAGTTACACTCATTTTGCTGCCAAAATAATGGGGTGATATTTTGTCACCACAGTAGAACTACGTCAGCGAATTATTACCGTATGTCAACAAAACGTGCCTTAACAACTCGATTTTTGAAGGGGGATCGTCCCCCCGGAAAATTTGTAAAAGTGCAAACAAAATGTATAGCAAATACTGATTAAAGACTGCAACACACTTTTAAGCTCTGGAGGGCCCAAGAGTGTAGCGTTTAGACAAATACAAGTTCAAAAATATTCTTGCTCGGTCGCTACGCTCCCTCGCATAATCTCCTTAAACATGTACTAGTAAATATTGTAGAAAATCTCGCATTTCTCCCCCCCCCCTGGTCATGAAGAGAAATGGCCGCCCCTGGGGAGGAGGAGACCCAAACTTTACCCCGTGTCCTTACAAAACTGAAAGTTGAATCCAGCGCCAATCCGATCGTTTCTCCAGCGATTGATTATCCAGTGTTAATTTTGTCCTATTACCAGCAGGCCCCATTTGTTATTGGAGTTACAAAAAGGGCACATCAGGGAATCCCTGTGCTAGGTTTGGCACGACATTGTGCAAGGATTGTAATTAGAATACAGCAAATTTTCTTAATTGCCCAAATTGGTTTATTAATGTGAATTTTAAGCGGATGGCATCGGCAACACGCGCAAATTGCATGATTCCTGAGGCACCAACAACAACTTTTACACCAGGTCCTTGCAGGCGTCCGGGGACCACTGCTTAAAGTCACTTGAAATCCATCAAGAAACAATTACAATCAACCAAGGGACAAGTACAATTAATCACTCATAGCTCTGCAAAGTTAGTCACTCGGTTAAACCGAAGGCATTTCGAGACAATCACCAAATATGAAATCTAAATAATAAATATGAAACTCATATTTGACGAAAAGAATGTATTCAATGACATTACTTATGTATCATGTTTACTACAAAAATTGCAGAGATTATTTGAATTGAATTATTATTCTATTGCTATTTTTACTTTATGTTCTTACGTTCTATAAAAGAAAATTGTGTATCATGTATGAACTATAAAAACACTCAATACAAAAACATCAAAGATGAAGAAATAAAATATCGTTCCTTATTGTGGTGTTCTGTTTTTATTCATTTTCTTTTAGTTATTTATCAATATTACACCAGGACAACTCATTCAACAAAGGTTGAATCACATCACAACTTTATTCAGTTAAAAAGACAAGATATAAACAAAGTAGCATTAATACAATGAGATAATATTACTCTTTATAAGCGACATAGTACAATATTTAAAACATGATAAACAATACATATGAAGAATGCAGCCAGAAATGAAGAGCAAGATACATATATATATCGATTACTTGCTGAGAGACGAAAAGGAAATAAATATACAAAGAAAGAAGTAAAGTGTTGTCTGTTCTGCACGATTCATTTCGTTAAAGATTCTTCATATACAGAACCCGATTAAAGGTAATGTTGAGTACTATCCATGCACCCACATTCTGCAAAAGCTTTACCTAAATAAATGAGTTAATGCAGCGCATGATAATGTAATGTCTACAGCGAGGTTTAGAATACCAACACAAAGAGAGGAAATATTGACTAAACGTCTTGCTCAAAATAATATACATTATAAAGCACAGCGCCCATTTAGGGTTATATGGCTGCATGAACATGTAGCATCATTGTTTGATCAAAAAATAGTCTGCAAGCGCAGACTCTAATTTCAAACTTTACCACAATTTCTAAAGCCTTTAGCAGAGCCTAAATATGTCAGTCTCTGGCTGTGTCAAACATGATAGCGGCTAAAGAACAGACCCTGTTGTATTCTCATGATGCAGACCCTGTTACGAATAACGACTGGCATGCGTTAGTCCCTGCGAGCTAATCAAAAGTTGTCAACTATTCTGATAATATTTCAAATAATTATGAGGTCATTCGATATCAATCCTGTCCGTTACGTGACATTGTCACTATGATATTCCTCCAAATCAGTAAGAATAAAAACCACACCATTTTTATTCATACCTTCATTGACCATTCCCTTTAAACCTTCCAATCTGCCACAGGTCGTCGCGGTATTTTTCCACCCAAATATACATAGATCATCGTCATCACGCATCTGACATTTCAATTACAATAGTTCGAGGGCTTTCTGTGTTTGATAAAAACTAGCCCTCTAGGGATGTCCCACTTCGAAGATTGGGGGCACATGATGTGATAACATCCTAATGGTTTAATGGCGAAATATCAATTATGTTAATCACTAATCACTCATTTGGTTATGACAATGAAATTTGTTTGTCTTAAAAACAATTGGTCAAAATATTTAACACCACTAGAAATTGTATTTAGGCCTATGTGTCCTATGGCCATAGAGATAAAAACCAATCGCTTAATAGTTGGCCTTTGGAACAATTTGTGATCGTATTACATATTACTGGTCAAAATATCGAAATATTGTATTAATGTCAATGCCCTTAAAATTAAATTTAAACCACTCATAACTTATTCAAAAATTGCCATGAGACGTGATTGTTCTCTATAAAATCAGAAGAAAATGCAATTTATTGTCCTATTGTGATAAAAGTTAAATACTAATTACTTATTTGGCTCGTAGCAATCTTGCGTAATAATTTCGAGTTCTACAAGAAAAATTTGTAAAAAGCAATTCAATTCCATCTCAATAATTGAACTTATGTATACGTGCTCACCGAGGGCAATAATTTGAGTAGAACCTATAAACTTTAGCACAATAATATAGTTTGTGTTCATTTGCCTGCCATGTTAGTCATATAGTCAACCAACTATGTATTAATTTGCTAAGGATGATGACGGAATGACATCCTCTTGATATTCTTGTTTCCGATTATCAGACGCTTTTTGAACAACGAATGGATCAACACGAATCTGCTGGTTTTCACAAAATATAAATACACTGTCGCTCATATAGTTGGAATATTTTTTGTTTACCCAAATTTATGGAATTATTTTGACAATGATTTATTCCTTATAGATCTAGATAATAGTATACATTCTCACATTTTATTGATTAATAAAAAACAAAGAAAATGCAATAGTTTTTCAATAATTAATTACATTTTACATAAACATAAACAAATCCTCTGTACGACCATGCATTATGGCTCAAGGCACACAGATTATTTTTTCTGTTGGGGACTGGGGGGCGGGGGGGGGGGGAATTCAATGAATTTTTGAAAAATTATTCCATTTTCTTTGTTTTTTTATAATTGTGGGAACTGCCCCCTACTCTAGCCCCCGCTTCGTACAGTCATGGTTCAGTGGCCAAGCAATGACCTCGTAACTGTGAGGCCCCAGGATCAAAACCGTGTCGATGTGCCATATTAGTGCCCTTTTGTGGGGGCATTAATCCTCATTACTGTCATTTATGACTTAAGGGCGTAGGTCCCCTAGTTCATAAGCATAGTAGCATACACATGGTTTAGCAGTCACGCAAAACAAACACTGGCAAATTATTGTTCAATAAAATCTCAGAATGTTTACTATTATCTAGATCTATTAGGAATAAGTCATTGTCAAAATAATTCCATAAATCGGGGTCAACAAAAAAAATATTCCATCTTTATGAGCGACAGTGTATATTCAATAGAGCAATTTTTCCGAGGATCATGAAAATAGGATATTGTTGAAAAGAGAAAGTGAAAAGTGGTCTTTATAACCCTGTGTGACCTGAAAAACATACACAAACTAAGACAGATCTCGAGGAAGCCCGAGAGCAGAATGCGTCCTAATTGAATCATCTAGCTGTCAATTTTCATTGCAAAAGATCAATTCAGATGTGTGTGTGGGTCTAGTAATTGCTAAAGTGTCTTCTATTTGGGCAGGCCAAGCACCCAGCGGTCACTAACCAAGAATGAGGTAAATTTGGAAACGTTATTGACAAAAATATCAAGTAGTGATGATGGCCTACTTGTTTTGCTCTTGATATAAGTTTTATTCCGATATATATTGGACGATTGAATGAATTTATTAGGAAAGTTTCAAATGAAACCGATTTTAGGAACCCGAGGAGTGTACCTTCGTGTTTTCTTTTGGGGGGGATAGACCACGCACCCAACGGTTATTCCCTAGAATATAATAATATAATCGGTCCAAAAAGTAAAATAAACTAGTGATGATAACCTAGTTTGCTCTTATTTGTCTTGTTTTGATATTTTATTGAGCCATAGTATAGGGCTGTGTTCGAACGAAACGAATACTATGAAACAAATGTGAAATGAGCGAACCCCTTGTTTTCTTTTGCAACAAAAATAATGTCTACCCAAAGATTAATTAACATCATTGCTTCTGGACCTAATTATGGAGAACCAGTTCATGTATTTACAGGTGTACAGTACAGTGCGTCCCAGAAAAAACGAAACTGAGAACTATCGATGTGTCATTATAACTTAATCACAATTATAATTAATAAATGACACATATTTGGAAAGCTTAGATCCTCCTCTTTTAATTGATTGAACTCATATGATGCATATTTCACGCATGAGTGATTAAAAGCAATTTGAAGAGAGAAAACCAAAAGGTCATTTGGCGGGGGTAACTGAATTTTAAATGGAAAATCACATTTCTAGAAAGTTCAGTTTCTCCCCTTTCATATGACACCTCAATCAGGAAAAATGAGCAAGGAATAACAAAGTTCTGTTTGTTTAAAGTAATGCTTGCATTTCCATAATTTCATCAAACGCGTTCGTTTTTACTGGCTGCCTGCCGATGCAACGAAAACAGTTGACAAAAGACTTAAAATAGTAAGAGGGAAAGTACCAAACAAAATAATTGGCTGTCCATTATTTGAACAGTTTAATATGATCGATGCAAACTATGTTACATAAAGAGATCGAATCAGACGAGGTTGCCATTTGTAATGGGTTCCAAAAATAGAGGGAGATCTTGAAGGAGAAAGGGAAGAAAATAGAAGAAGGGAGATTCGGGTCAGTACAGGACGAACGACATTAATTGAATCGACTTCCATGACCCCTTTTTGATGAAAAATCATTTTTGTGACACAGTTAAAACATTGCTTCGTCTCCTAGCTAATGACGCATGGTCAGAACGTCGCGTCATAGCACAAAAGTCGAGCTCTCAGCCAGGACCCTAATTGAGAACATACGAGACGAACGCTGCCAAGAAAAGAAAAAAGAAGAACCCGCAAACGAAACGAAAAGAAACGAATGGTAAGGAAATTTTAAAAAGGAAAGAAAGGAAACGAAAAGCAAAGAGCATAAAGAAAAAAGGAAGAAAAGAAAAGAGCATGAAGAAAAGAAGGGACAAGAGAAAAGAGACAAAGAAGAAAATAAAAGGAAAAGAGGAATATAAAAGCAATGACAATAAATAGATAGGAAAGGTAACATAATAGTAGTATGTAGTAGAAGTGGTAGAAGTAGTAGTAGTAGTATACTTTATTTTATAACTTGTTTAGCACAAGCTAATTCAGCCACAAGGTCCATAATAGTAAAGAAAGAGAGAAGAAAAAAAATAGGTTGAACTACTTCTTGACATTGGGTTCATTGGAGTTGTAGCATCGAGCAGACAACGATATTCCCAAGAGTGGCGGATACAAGATTGTCTCTCCAACCGTGGATGGCAATTGCCGGAAGAAATGTGTGTCAAGCAACAAGAGTAAGACCCTTTCAACACTTCAAGTGCCTTTGTGGGACTATACAAATGCTGCTGGTAGCATAACTAGAGGGCATTGGATAGTTTTAATATTTAAAAAGAAGTTCAAGTTCTGAGAAAGGACAACAATTATTTGCGAGCCTTTTCTTTCGCTTTATATTAGTATGGAGGAGTATGGAGGTTAGATGGCTCAGTGGGTGAGCAGAGGTCTCGTTATCGCTTAATCCGCACAGTTTCTTGTATTTAGCACTAAGCTTATGGGAATGAAAGAACTCGGTAGTTAGCGGGTGAAAGTGTTTTTCACGCTTCTTTTGATTGTACAATCGCTCACTAAAGCTTGCATCGGAACAGAGAAAAGCACGTTTCAACTTTGAAACTTCATCTACCTCTTGGAACCAGAGGTATGATCGCAGGTGGTGAACTTGACACTCAACATTCAAATCTTCTGTCGCCAAAGGGGAAATTATGGGTGGCAGTTGGGATATCGAAAATATTGATGACAACACTTTCTGCTTGTTGATATAAACTATTTTGGGACATCAATTTCGAGAATATGATGACCAGTCTTCCAGCCTTGTCGTCGTATTTTTTAAATCTAGAAACTTCTTTTCTCCTGTATGTGAGTGTATATGTGTGTGTGTGTGTGCCTGTGTGTGTGTGTCCGTTGGAAATGTTTTGACAAATTTAGTCCTAGTTAGTCCTAGTCCTAGCTAATTTAAAATGCTTTTTCACCACTTTTGCCTAGGAGCAAATAGCAATAGTTATAAAGTTTACTATAATTTTCTAAATTCAAACAATTTAACAGCATTATTTCTCTTTGGTTTTAAGAGATTTCTAAAAAAATGAAACGCAAAATAAAATATGATTACAGTCCTTTGTTTGTTGTCTATCTCCTTTAAAGCCGACGTATCCGTTCATTTACTCCTTTTCCTCCTTCATCCAGGTTTCACAAATGCTTAGTGAAAAGATGCTTATTTGGATAAGATATCTGTTTATAGAAACCCTTTCGGCACGTTACTTGGAAATGTCGTGTCCAAACAATCGCCCGTCGTTCTTTTTTCTCTCCATCTTGCACGAACTGGAGGCTTCATAAAAAAATCCCTATGATCGAAGCTACATTGGAGAAGCATCCTTAAGTCATAATTAAGTGGCGTCCGTTCAGGGGCACTGAGGCTCTGGTCATCCCCTTTTTATCTGCAAAATCAATTGTAAGTCTATATGATATATTTGTACTACGTCATCTATCTTAACAAGTCTGCGCAGAGGAGCTCGCTGTTTCACCCGGCTCTTCAGCAAAATTGATGTGTGCAAACGCTAAACTAATTTTAAGGATGCCTCCCTACCAGGTACCTTTGTCTATGCACCGAAAGAGTCGAAAGAGATGAGCGGGAATTAACAGGGATAAAAACATTTTCAAAAGACTCTACAATTTTGGTCGGGATTGGGATTATTTGATATCGTTTTTCTTGAAATAAATGCCACACAGTGCTATTGTAAAGGTACCCTCCCATGCCATAAGTATTGCAACATAGACACACACATTACACAGGAGACAAATAATTACATGAAAATGAGTGCTGTTTTAATGAATATGTAGTGCATCATTTTTTATCATACTATCAGGCACATTTTATTGATATATCAATAGTCATTTTTCATGTAAGATTCACGAGTCTCTAGTATTTTGTTGGATATCCTCGCCTTCTAATGATGGCGCGCATCCTTCTTGGCATCGTCGCGTAGAGTCCTTGTAATCTTTCTTGGGTGATGCTGCCCCAGGCCCTGAAGATAGAGCGGACCAAACCTTCCCTCGTGGTTGGTCGGTCTTTGGTGTTGGCTCTCTTGATGTCATCCCACAGATTCTCTATCGGGTTAGCATCTGGTGATTGCGCCGGCCACTGCACCCTGTTGACGCCAGTTTCGTCATACCATTGGTCCATCCTGGCTGCCCTGTGTGCCGGTGCGTTGTCATCCTGGAAGACGAACGGGTGTTGCGCGTTGCCAAAGATGTTAGCAATGGATGGAAACAAGTGGGCGTCCAGAATATCTCGATATTTGGCGTTATCAATGTTCCCATCTACACAAATTTAACCACAAATTTAACGAATTTCATCATGTTGCAATACTTATGGCATGGGAGGGTACAATGAAGATTGCCTCGGCGAATCATTGAAATATTTTGGTTGTTTGATAGTATTTCTGAATAATTTTCTCTCCCCCATCCCCTTCTCACCCACACATTTACCTTTCCTATTCTGACAATGTCTTTAATTTGTTAGTTCGTGTCTCCTTTGATCAAGATTAATGTAAAGTTTCTAAATTAAATTAAATTAAATTAAATTAAGTTTTTCCATCGTCAGATGGCTGCGATGGGGTCTTCATCTGTGCATTCCGTTCCGCCGCACGCTTTAAAGGGAAAGTCTACCCCAGGATTTTTTTTAGCTGACGATATAGACCTAATAATACCATGAAGAATGATACAAGTCTCATTAAAATCCATGATCACATAACGAAGATATATCGACTTTTTTATCGAAAATCAGCCGCCCCCCAAATGCAAATGCGTTACATGGGCAAAAAACGATCGCCAAAAAATAACCGATAGTATCGAAATTGTGACGTATGTTGCGAGCTGCCTTCTTATTATGCAGACATTCACTTTCGCTCGCGGTACACTGTTATCGCACTGACACGACGAATCATGAATGAAAGTGAAAGCGAAAGTGAATGTCTCCGAAATAAGAAGGCAGCTCGCAACATACGTCACAATCGTTTCATGCCCATGTAACGCATTTGCATTTGGGGGGCGGCTGATTTTCGATAAAAAAGTCGATATATCTTCGTTATGTGATCATGGATTTTAATGAGACTTGTATCATTCTTCATGGTATTATTAGGTCTATATCGTCAGCTAAAGAAAATCCTGGGGTGGACTATCCCTTTAATTAAAAGGCGCAAACGTGATGAATGAAATATCGGGAGCAGATGAATTCGGTCTTTATATCATCGGAAGGGAAGGAGGAAGAGCAAGCCCGTACAAGCTTTTTTTTTTAGGGGGGTCGTAGGGTTGCCAACTTTGAGCCAGAGGTGAGAGTGAGACATTGCGAGCGACCAAGCCCGTGTGGGGGTGATGAACACTTATTTTTTTTCATGAGAAAATATTTAGCGGTGAATAAGCGTGGGGGGGGGGTATGTAGCGCCATTTAAACAAAAATTACCCCATCCCCCTCTTTAGCAAAAAAAAAAAAAAAAAAAAAAAAAAAAAAAAAAAACCTACTTTGAACAAACCTACTTTGAACAGGGGTGAAGAGGGTGAACACATTATAACGTGCCCCAGATATTTTGAAGAAGATGCAAATCAAAAATAATTTGTGCGAAAATGATAGTGACCGAAATCGCCCTCCTTTCTTCCAACAATCGTGATATCGTCCCTGGTCACTACCGTGATAGCACGATATCGAGATATCTAGGTCCATGGTGAAAGCGTGCAAAGATTGGAAATAAAGGGACATCGATACTTCTAATAGCATCTCATAGCCTAGCAGCAAACTTGCCTGTACTCCCTCCGCTATTCTCCTAACAAAATACCCCAGTTTATAAAGAGAGGCTTACGACGAGATGAGGAAGGAACCAAAGAAATCTTCTGACTTGAAAGGATGGACTTGGGTCCAATCTATCTAATACTTTTGAATGAGATGCAAAATCAGAATTGCTTGATATTTTTTCCCCACATCGCAGGTTCGTGACGCAGACAATCAAATCCTCCACCTCAAGACGTTGGCGGTGATGAAATCCGCGGTGGATGGATATTTAAGCCATGAGAGATGAATGCAATTATGACAGCACCATTTAATTTTCTCTATGCGTGTATTTGTGATAATGAAAGGTGTCCATATCACCCATCCAGGCCCTCTATATTTTCTATCATGCATGTTCTCTGGCCAACAACTGCCCCCACAATGAATCTCGGCCAATTTTTTGGGGACTTATAATACAATATGTCGAAAGAATGTTGGCATATGATTAGGAAACTGTGAACAAAATGACTAACATAAAATTCTGTCCCTATTGACTGGGCGGCCTCCTTGCAATGGCGTATGGGCATATTTGCCAGGGAATGGGGCTAACGGCTCTTGCTTTTATTGTCACGAAAGTGTTGCATCCTACAACAAAGGACATTTATAGTGCCGCGGCGGGACTCGAACCGACATCAATGTGATCCACAGTTCGATGATAGCCACATACACCTCTTAACATTACGTCTCCTTTCTCTTTCTTTTTTAAAGGTACTCTTCAAATTAAATGAATAAATCAAGAAAATAAATCTAAAAAGTCATTAAAAAATGCGATGGAACCATGATTGTATGGCAGGTGATAATAGATTGGCATCATTCTTCAAGTTATGATCATAATTATCATCTGAAGCGCATGTTCATTATTGCGGATTACTTCTTAGCATATTATATATTCTTGGTGAATATGAATTTGTTTCCAACTTTTGAATGGAGGGGAAAATATAGACGACAGAAACAAAATTGGAATAGATTATCACCCTGAAAATATTTGATTAGCGAGAAAATGAATTGATCCCGCTTGCAATTTACGTCAGCAAAGAGTCCCACGGTACATGATCAATTCATGATCTGTCTCTAGAACTAGAAGGCCCGCCATTCATGTGATATTTATGATTTGAGATCAAAATGTGCTTGAGGCGCAGGATTGTGATAAATGTGACCTCATTATGAGGTTCACACGATTTCCCGTTAACTTGAAGTAAAGGTCACGGTAATAAACTTCGAAATTCTATCGTAGTTAGGGACCGTACGGACACCCTCGTGGTTAGGAAACTTTAATTTAGCTCGAAGTTAAAATCCACGAAAGCTCTTAAGGTTTGCGAGATAACTACGAGCAGCGGGAGGCAGGAGCAGGGGCGGCGATCCGGGGGGACGGGGGGACACGTCCCCCCTCGATTTTTGTAGGGGGGGGGGGATCGTCCCCCCCGGAAAATATGAAAAAGTGCAAAAAAATAATGTACAGCAAGTACTGACTAAATTATTATTATTATTATTATTATTTATTCGACCATAAAAACACATTCAGCATGTACAGTGTATAAAGGTGTATACAGAGTGAAATAGGAAATATACAAAGTAAGATAAAGAAGGAATAGCATGTGGGTCAGGGTGCACAAAAGCGAAATTCTTCCCTGTTGCCCGGGGGCATGTGCACCCTCACATGCCATTCCGAGACATAATAGAATATATTGCAAGGTTCACATTATATAAGTATACAAAATAATTACAAACACTCATTCAGAAAATCATGATTAAATTAAATTTCGATAAATGCATTAAGAGGATATGAAGCTGCAATGAATAGAGTGCTTTAAGATTTGTATGCAGAAAAAACTTAAAACTTAAAATAACCAGAACACAATTAACATAAATCGTCATTATTCAATTGATCCAACGGTGTCTCATTCAAAGAAATTCTAATTAAAAAGAAAAAAGAAGAGATGTGTAATTGTTCAAGGTAAATCTGACCAGCAATTTCTTGTATATAACAAAAATATACATATGAATAGAGCGTAAATATTGTTTTGGGCTATACAATCAAGGAAATTATAAAACGTCATGTACCACAATAATGTACAATTTTTGCAGAAATTAAAGGTGCAATAAGCATTAGGATTGATAATCATTCACAAAATATTGAGTAGGGCCTATGGTGTTATCATTTAAGAAGAGTGGCATAATGTGGATATGAAGCTATCAATGTGGACCATTGTTCCAGGTTCAATTAATATAATCATTGTATCATTGAAAGAGAAAAAAAAAAGAAAGAAAAAAATTAAACAAGTAACATTCTGAATCCAGTGTTTCAATAAGTTCTTGGATATTGATAAACAATGATTATTAAAGAAAAGGAGGAAACCCCCACTCTCAGTGAGGAAGCCCCTCTCAGTTTGAAAATTAGTTAGAATCGAGAAGGGACCGCTTCATAGAGAGTAGAAAGGATGAAAGTGAGGAGACCACCGATGCATCCCTAACCTCTAACGGTAATTCATCCCATACCCGAGGAAATCTCCGGGAAGCGGACAGGAACAGGGCCTGTGTTCGTGATTGCTGATGAATGAAGGACAGTGTAAAGAGGCGTCTCTTGCTAATGGCTATGTTTTCTATTAGTGTTTCACAGTCACAACAAAAGTACAGACATTTGAAGGTAAATGAACATAAAAGATAATCTCTACGAGCTGACAAGGTAGACCAGTTGAGAACCCTTAACCTTTCTTCATACGGCATTTCTCCTCTTCTCTGTTTAAGAGCAACGCGCGTTGCTATACGTTGGATTCTTTCTAATTGTTGTGTTTGTTTTAGGGTATTGGGATGCCATGCAGGGATGCCATATTCAAGTATTGGCAGTACCAAGGCCTTGTAGAGGGCAAATATAGCAGAGGTGGACGAACCACGGGCTACAACTCTTATAAACCCAAGAAGACGACTCGCGCGTGCAGTAATTGCATCAACCTGAATGTTCCAAGAGAGGTTTGAACCTATTACAATACCAAGATATTTGTAAGAAGTGACAGAAGAAAGCAGTGTGTCACCCAGGGTATAGACGGCATTTTGGATGTTCCGCTTCCTAGTTATATGCATCACTTTCGTTTTGGATGGATTGAATGACATGCCATTTGTAATTGTCCATTGATGGAGTGAGTCTAAGTCATGTTGCAATTGCGTTTCATCATCGTGTGAACGAATTGTACGAAACAGTAACATATCGTCAGCAAAAAGAAAAAGATCGGAGGAAACATCAGAGATAACATTGTTGACAAATAGATTAAAAAGTAGCGGTCCAATTACACTACCCTGGGGCACACCAGAAGGGACATTACTCCAAGAAGAGAGAGAACCCAGGAACATTACTCTTTGGAGCCGATTTGATAGAAAGGAACGTACCCACTTCCATATGTTACCACGAATATTGTACTGGGTTGCTAACTTGGATAGGAGGATATTGTGAGGCATTCTATCAAAAGCCTTTGACATGTCAAGAAAAATTGCATCAATGTGTGGAGGGCGTGGTTTGTCTAGTGAGGCTGCCCAATTATGTACCAAGTTTACAAGTTGTGTTACACAATTTTTACCTTTAGTGAATCCATGTTGGTGTTTATTCATCAGACCGTATAACCCTACATGTTCCTGTATGCAGTTGACTACAAGTTTCTCTAGAACTTTACATAACACAGAAGTAAGGGCTACTGGGCGGTAGTTAGAGACCAACGACCTATCACCATTCTTGAATACAGGAGTAATATGGGATTTTCTCCATGAAGAAGGAACTTTACCACAACTCAGAGATGCATTGAACAGAATTGACAAGGGATGTGAAATTTCAGAAGCTACTTTAGAGAGAACATTTGGTGAAATACCGTCTGGCCCAGGAGATTTATTTACAGGTAATCTGGAGAGAGCTGAGCTGACATCTGTATCAGATACTGTTAAACGATTAAGTTCAGAGATAGGCAAGGTGCACTCAGGAGCTTCAGTAGGTAGAGTAGAAGGAGGGGAAAAAACTGAAGAGAAATGAGAATTGAAAGCTGCAGCTATATCATCTGGTTGAGTAAACTGTGCTTCATTATACTTAAATTTAGGAGGAGGTAGTGATTGTTTACGACTACGTACAAATAACCAAAAACTCTTCCTGTTGTCTTTACGTGCAAATAACGTGTTAACATAAGTCCAGTAAGCTTTCCTTGTGAGGGTTTTCACCTGATTCCTAATAGTTTTGTATGTAACCCAGTCAGTAGAAGCTTTAGTTCTTTTAGCGTTTCTGAACAGACAGTGTTTCTTAGAAATAAGTTTCTTGAGTTCAGCTGTGATCCATGGTGAGCATTTGGATTTACGCTTAGATGATTGTGGAATCGATTCTTTAATTGCTGCATTAAAAAGATCTAAGAATAGTTCAGAACTTTCTTCAACATTACAAGGGTCTAGAAATGAGTTCCAGGGAATGAGATGAAGAAGAGTCCGCAGGTGGTCAAAGTCTCCCTTGTTGACATGTAGGAAAGATCGGAGAACAGAAGGCATTGGAGCGGGCTGCGATGAGCGAAGACGAACGCAAACAGCCAAATGGTCCGATTCCACAGGATTGGCCATAGTATGAACATTTGTTATGGCATGGTCACGATTGGTCAATACTAAGTCTATGAGTGACCCTGAATAGACATTCGTAGCGGTCAGACGAGTAGGAGAAGCTACCATTTGAGTGAGATCGAAGTCATTCATGAAAGATGACAAATGGGTCCGGTTGTTTGAAAGAACATTAGGGGACATGTCGACGTTGAGGTCCCCTAGGAGAAGAAGCCCATCGTAGTCATCGGGTTTCACAGAATCCAGCTCAGCTTGTAGCAACTCCCAATATGATGCGTTGCTGTTTGGAGGCCTATACAGAACGCCAATAAGCCACGAGTCAGAGCCATTCTTGAACGTGGCCCAGATTAATTCTAAGGTGTCGTTGTGGATGCTCTTCCGGTCGGGTTTCAGATGCCGATGGAGTGCCAGCAGAACACCCCCTCCTCGTCGATTATCAGCGCGATCACGTCGAAAAACAAGGTATTCATTCGGAAACCCCAGTGACGCATCATAAATATCTTCAGTAAGCCATGTCTCGTTTATACAAATGATATCTGGTTTGGTGGTGCATATAATATGACTCAAGTTCAGGTATCTTTGAACGCAAACTTCTTGCATTAAGTAAAGTACAACTCAGAAGTTTGCTTGTCGTGGGGCGGGGTGGATCAGGGGCAGTGACCTCAAATAAACCCCCATGAGGTCCCGGGTTAGATTCGACATCCCCACAAGAAAAGATTTCTACTTGAAAAGTGGATGTTGTATTGGAGTAATGGGGTATTCTCCTCCCAACAAAACGCCTATTCAAGCAAGAGTTAATTTCTCGGGGATGGACCTCTGAAGAAAAGAAGTAATCTTGTTGATTGGGCTTATTCCACCCAGTCTGCACTCCGCATATAAGGGCACAAAGGAGATAACAATGTAGCTCCATTCTTAAGTACTTAACTCACAGTTCTGAAGGCACAGTAGACTTTAACAATCCTTTGTTCAGCTGACAAGGTTAAGTGAACATCTCCAGGCAGCCAAGTATCATGGCTGCCAATGTAGAATCAGATACAGTACTACCTGGAAAGTTATCTCCACTTATATCTTCTTCTTCCTGTCTTGAAATCAACTGAAATTTGTCCTGCCGGTTCCTTGCTATAGAATCAAACTTCAGTCCACAATTTGAAACAGCATATGTAGGAGAACTATACAAAAAATTGCAAAAGCTACAGAGCTCACGAGTGTAGTGTCATTTCAAGGAAGGAAAACAACTATTAGGCTGCTATTAGGCGTTGGAGGGCCCAAGAGTGCGGCGTTTAGACAAATACAAATGCAAAAATCTTCTGGCTCGAGAGCATAATATCCTTCAAAATATATATCCTTCGCATAATATCCTTCAAAATGTACAAGTAAATATTTTAGAAAAGTGAAGTGTGAAAAAAGCTTGTTTTCATACTATAGTTTTGCTAAGGAATATAATTTTGTAATATACAACAAAACTTCAAAACCTGTGAGGGGGTAGTCACTTTCGTCAACTTCACCCCTCTCGTTCACTATGCTCACTCACTCGGGCTTGGGGCAGTTCCCCCCCCCCCGCTCCCCTCCCCATAAAATTCAGACGTGGTTTATTTCTAATTCGATACCAGTGACTTATTTACAAATGTTGCTGAAATGGCATGATTTTCCCTGAGCTTCCGGAGGCTCTGCCCCCTGTACCCCCACCAAGGGCCTTAAGTTGGGCCCCTGGTTGCTCAGCTGACCATAATTAAATGCCTAAAACACCTGAGCTTCCGGGGGCTCCGTCCCCTGGACCCCACCAGGGCCCTAAGCGGGCCACTGGATGCTCCTCTGACCATATTCAAAAGCCTAAAACCCTGAGCTCCCGGGGGCTTCGCCCCTTAGACCCCACCAAGGGCCCTAAGGCGGCCCCTGGATGCTCATTTGATCGTTATTTAATGCCTAAACCGCTGAGCTTCTGGGGCTTCGCCCCCTGGACCCCACTCCGATTAGTGACCTGCATGCAAGTGTCACAAATAAGGTATCAAAATATGCTCATCTGACCCTTATTAAATGCCTAAAAACTATGAGCTCCATGGGGATCCGCCCCTTGAACCCCGCCAGGGCTTTGGCCTGGACCTCGCGCCAATTTACGCCCCACTTGCTTTGCTCTATCTGATCGAAAATACTTGAGCCCCCTCCATCTCCCACTTTGAAAAAACGTTCCGCGGGGCCTGCATGTAACATGTTAGGGCGGTGGTGATGCAGAATTTTTTCTCTCCCCCCCCCCCCCCAAAAAAAAGTTTCTGTTCATTACGTCACTCCTCCCTCGTTCCTCGCATTTCGTCCCCCCGTTCATGAAAAGAAATCGCCGCCCCTGGGCAGGAGGGTTGGTCTCTCTCGGAGTTATGTGCCGTGAGAACGCAATTAACTTGGAGGTTACGCCAGCTTGTAGTTAAAATGAATGCTTTCCCAGCTTGTAGTTTAGTTCAAATACTCTTCATTTCCGTCCGTGTAAACTCTCGTCGTTGTTAATAGCTCATTGTTTATAACTTATATGGTTTCGCAAATTAAAAAGTTTATAACTACGACGGTACCGTGTGAACGTACATGAAGATATTGTCTTAAAGGGCCCATGACATCGAAATACAAGTGTATTCCTCTCGGTGTGCAGTCCTGCATACATCTAATATTTTAATATGTAAACTTCTGAATTTGTTTCATAGATTTTTGAATATTTTTTGAAATATTTGTTTTTCTAACTTGCTAAGCTCCACCCCAAAAGCCTCCAGATCTCATTCCCCTTGTGACATCATTTGACAGTCATCAATGAGCTAACTTGAGAAAGTGGTAGGTATCTTTGCCCGAAGTCGACCACCTGTTACAATACGTAATACAATAGCAACATACAAGTTGCTATGTCAGACATGCTGTATCATCACTAGGAAGACAAAGGCAATGATGATGTATTGTACATATATATGGAAGCATGCAATTCTTTTATGAACTTGTGCTAAGCTGGGGAAATTACATACCATTGTCTATATATTCTAGAATATTAGTTTAGTCTGACATGTTTAACAAGGCAACTTTTATGTTGCTATTGTTTGTGGTGTTGTAACAGGTGGTCAACTTTGGCAATGTTACATGCCACTTTCTCAAGTTAGCTCATTGACAACTGACAGATGATGTCACAAGGGGAATGAGATCTGGAGGTTTTTGGGGGTGGAGCTAAAGCAAGTTTGAAAAACAAATATTTCAACAACAACAACAAAATCTATGAAACAAATTCAGAAGTTTACATATCAAAATATGAGATGTATGCAGGACTGCACACCAACAGAAATACACTTGTATTTCGATGTCATGGGCCCTTTAAAGCTGCATCGTCGAGAGAGATTCTGCTATCCAGAGGGGAGTTTCACGAAGTCTTTTTTCAATAACAAATGACAAAAATCAGAGACAAATCTGCTGATAACCAATCAGAAGCACGGATTTCAGTTGCTTATAACAACAACTGTCTTTTGTCACTGATGACAAGTTTTGTAAAAACGGGTCCCAAAGCGCTGAGCCAGAAGGAAAATGATTGTTCTATGGATCAACAGGTAATGAAGCTTCCAGCAGAAAAAAGAACAACTTCTATCGAGATAGGAAGGGGAGAGAGACAGACAGACAACATGGAGATAGGCACTAATTTGCTTTAGCAAGGTATTACTCTACATTTGCCACTCTCCACCATGCAGATGTTATTAAATGGGTACCGGTAGGAAGGAATTTCTTGAATGCTGTGAGCGCCCAAATCGGCTGCCTAGCAGAGCCGGGGTAATAGTTGGAGCGTCTTGAGCTCCATGTTGGGTGGATATGTGCGCTATATAAATATCCAATATTACATCGAGCAGGAGAGAGAGAGGGAACGAGAATGCCTAATGCTGTTGAAGAAGATAGAGAAAAAGAAAAACGGGGACATCTAGACAATAGAGAGAGGTGATACGAATCGGCAAAGGAGAGAGAGAAGAGAAGCCTAGGTTACTATGGGATAAGCGATGACATCAGTTCAACTCTCAAATGACAAAAAAGAGAGTGCATTCAATCTCTTAGGAATAAAGACGAAACACTCCAATCTTGATCTTTTTATCAAAAGAATGTCTCGCCTTCCGTCAAAATGGCACAAAAATAAGAGAAATGGGGAACAGTGACATGGTATACCCTGCAGGAATAAGACAGTCTGACTACGTTTGTATAAATTGTAAAAGATTTTTGAGGGTGTTTTGTTATAATTGTATGCAGTCAATTTATCCTACTAAAAGCGACTATAAAAGGAAATGATCAACATTTTAGTTGATAGCTTTCTTCAAGGGCAAAGAAATAGAAAGGTAAGAAGAAAAAATCATTCAGAGTTTGAATGCATCTAGCTTTGTTCTTCGCAGAAGTGTCAGCCGTCGGGCTCAAAAGTGAATTTTTACAGAGGAAACATGAATACAAACAATCATCTTCATGTGTTAGATCCAGGATAATATTTCCAATTACACGAAGCACGAATTAAAAGCATATTTGACGTCTCTATTTCTGATAGCAGAGACATGAATAAATATTGGTAAAGCGTGACGGGGGTTTTAATCATCAGATGTCACGAATGAGCTGCATTATTTCCCCAGCCGTCTGAATGTGTAAAGCGCATATTTATTTCCACTCACTTCTCTGCAAACGGGAAGTGCCTTTCAATAGTATGAGAATTTTCTTCCAGTCGAGATGAGAATTTTCTTTTAGTAGAGATGAGAATTTTCTTTCAGCAGAAATGAGAATTTGGGATCGATCACTCTAGTGACATGGCAGTAAAATATATTTCATTGCAATTTACTTAATAAAAAGTTGTTTTTTAAGATAAAGAATCGTTATTAATTAAAGTTAGAATTCGTCAGAAAAGAAAGCGAGAACGATTATAGGTGGCATTCACATAGTTTCAGAACAGATATTCAACCCGAATACAATAATAATAATAACACATGATTACTCATAAGACGAAATCTGCGCATGTGCAGATAAAAGCCATTTGTACCGAAATTATAAAATCTTAAAATTATAAAACTCATCGAGAGGAATACTGGATTCGCGCCATGTGAAATTTGTATGCGTGTGTGGACAGAATAATTTCACTAATCTTCTCGATTCGCATCGCAATCCAATTCGCAGTAAGTCTTGCGACTTTTCAGAATAATCGCGATAGTTTACCGGGCGCTGTGTGTGTGAATGGTATTGAGAATCAAAAATCGATTTACCGTATGCAATCCCAGGATTCCAAGCGCGCATACATCGTCGAGGTTCAGGCATGCGCAGTTCGGACGTTCTTGCCATCGAGCGAGTATTCTCACTGTGTGTGAATGGTCTCCCCCCCCCCAAAAAAAAAAAAAAAAAAAATCAAAAAAAAAAAATCAAAACAAAAAATCAACAAAATCAAAAAAAAAAAAAAATCAATCTTTGCATCGCGATCCAATTCGCACTAAATTGACATGTGTGAACAGTCGCAAAAAAAAAATCGATCTTTGCATCGTGATCCAAATCACAATAATTGTTATGTGTGAACGGGCCTAATGTTCGTCTGTTATCGGTCTCGTCTCGTGTCAGTCTGGTCGGTGTGCCTGGTGTCTAAGGAAAACATTACATCTCATCCAATAGTGGCTGTCTCCATGAGTGTTTTCCACCTATCAGCTGAAGTATAGCACAAGTGGCGTCTGACATATTAATTACACCAGAACATATCTCAAGGACGACATTCTATCATATCTCCTCACTTTACTTAACGTCAATATTGCCGCTTTGATGCCAATACTATGAAAAAGTACTGTAGATCATGACCATCGGTTAAAGCCCATATTTCAAGAACACCGTTCGATCACATCTCCTTATTTTTTTTAATGAGCGTCCATAGTGTGATATTCGATGCAAATACTATTCAAATTAGATCGTGACCAGAAACTGATTCCTTTAAGTGGGGACCAAATCATTTTCTTGAGAAATGAGATTCTGACTTTTGACATTTCAATCGCTTTCAAGGCACCTCATGTTTTATATTTCGTCGAGAGTGAAATAAAATCAAAAAGTTAGGGCACAAGACTTCGACCTGGGATGATGACTAATGAACAATAAAGTATATTGTGTTTCAAGTACTTGGAGTACCAGTTTTGGAGTACTTACTCGACAGCTTTTTGATATTACATTTTTCCCCGAAAAAAAATTAATGTGATATTTCTATGCGTTAACAAGAAGAGGGTGGGGATGGGATGCAGTACATGCAAGCCACTTTATGTTGTTATGCTTGTATAAACTTTTTTGTGCGCCCTCACTATGTAAACATTCTGGATCCACAACTGTGATTGTCACGTTTTAATTACGATATCAAGTTTTAAACAAGCTTAAAACACTTTATCATATTAACGATATTAATCTTAGCCCATTACAAAACCTACGTTTTAACATACACGTGTTGGCATAGCAAGTGAATCTGAATAATGGACTAGGCAACCGCAAATACACAGTGGAATGCTATTACTGCTACATAGGAAAAACAATCCCAGTAACTCTCTTAGAATCAAATATACGTGAAGATAATAGAGTCTACAAGTAAATTATACCTGCAGAACTATTTTGGTAGAAGGTTAGCTGCAAGCGTAGTGAGAAAGGAAAGAAGAGGAAGTCGAGGTATGAGTTCGGATCTGTATTCGCAGTTAATTCTTTTTCGTTCAAGTGTGTGCATTTTAGTGAAAGTGATTTCCAGTAGATTTAATGTTGCTTATTCATGAAATACATCTGTTTCATGATAAAGAATCCCTAACTGATTTGGAATTCCTTTATCCAGACGAGAAGAGCGTGGGTATGCATGCATGCAGTCCTTCATGTTCTCCACTTCTCCATAGTATTCAGTATGTTACAAGGTTTATGATTTTCCCTGCGAATAACATTAGACTACTACAGTCACTTTATTCCATAAGAACTTGATTTCTAGTGCTTTCATTCAATTTTTCCTTCTGTCCTCACAAATTACAGTGCAGTGTAGGATATGAAGAAGCAGAAACAAAAAACTATTTTGATGACGAGTTCTTGCGTAGTTCATATTGTACATTTCCTTTTACATTTAGTCGAAGAACTAGGAATGATATACACATTATCTCCTCCGTCTGAATAATTTTGGAAATACAAATACATTCATGTGGTGTTATGTCATCCCTCTAAAAGGCTTTATACAGTAGCTATATAGGTTGAAGCTTTTATCTCATTATCAAAGTTTTGTTGAGTGCTTGACAAGCATTTGTAAGCATCACTATGGGCATTATAATGTGCATTTTCGAATTGAAACCTTCGAAGTAAGAGGTATTCTGCTCAAATTAGAAATTTATAAGAATTAGTCATTGTATGTATTACATCATGTTACATACAGTAAATATACGTCTCCGACCACAGTACATGTACATATATTTGTATTGTATCTTATTCAATTGCATTGTATTGCACTAGAATATGACTAGAACTTTTGCCATACAGAGGTAAAATGTAGTACTCACTGGTATTTATTTCCTTTCGTTTCGTTGAGCAGATGAGTAATCATTATAATAATATTTCTTTCTTCCGCTTTGTAAGCACGTGGAATGAGTACATCAATAGTATGAAAAGCCTCGTGTATCCCTTAAAGGGCAGTGAACGTATTATTCACTGAGAATTTGTATTCATTCAATACAATGTATAATGCATGGGAAGAGCGAGTGTTTACCTGGATAAGCGAATAGAAACTTTAAAACCCGATCCTCACTACATAATCCGACTGCGGTCCGATCTTTTTTTCTGGGACATCCTGTATACAAGTACAGGATACGATGAAGAGGTGTATATATACACTCTTAAAATGTTGGGTAAATTTAGTTGGGTAATTGTTGGTTGGTTAAAAAAATTCGTTATTCTGGGCTATTATTACCCATTTAAGCATTTAAGTGTTTTAACCAATATTGGGCAATTATTTTTACTTAATTATTGGGCGGATATTTACCAACAGTATTGGTAAATGAGGGTTGGGAACCAGTTGCCCCGTAGTTGTGTAATTTTGCCACATTTCCTTTGCGAGTTGGGTAAATTTTGTTGGGCAACTGATGGTTGGGTAGAAATTCGCCTAGAAATTTACCAACATTATTTTGCAAATTAGGATTGAGTAATTTTTGCCTGTAGTTGTGTAATTTTGGCACATTCCCACTGCGAGTTGGGTAAATTTCGTTGGGCAACTGATGGTTGGTCGAGAAATCGTTTCCAAGGTTGGGTAATTTTTATCCCAATCTATTTCAGGGCATTATATTTACCCAATTATTATACATTTAGCAACAACATCGTTCCAAGGAGTTGAGAGCAATTTACCAAGTAGTTGGGTAATTGTTAGATGCTGAGGAATATTACTCATCACCACTTACCCAATTTGACTTTGCTCAAATTTTGTTTGCTCATATTTGGGTAATAATTGACCACCGCCTCTTACCCAATTTTACTTTGCTCAAATTTTTGTTTGCTCATATATTGGGTAATAAATGACCACCGCCTCTTACCCAATTTTACTTTGCTCAAATTTTTGTTTGCTCATATATTGGGTAATAATTGACCACCGCCTCTTACCCAATTTTACTTTGCTCAAATTTTTGTTTGCTCATAATTATGCTGAGTAATAATTACCCATCACCACTTACCCAATTTTACTTTGCTCAAATTTTTGTTTGCTCATATATTGGGTAATAAATGACCACCGCCTCTTACCCAATTTTACTTTGCTCAAATTTTTGTTTGCTCATATATTGGGTAATAAATGACCACCGCCTCTTACCCAATTTTACTTTGCCCAAATTGTTGTTTGCTCTTATGCTGAGTAATAATTACCCATCACCACTTACCCAATTTTACTTTGCTCAAATTTTTGTTTGCTCATATATTGGGTAATAAATGACCACCGCCTCTTACCCAATTTTACTTTGCCCAAATTTTTGTTTGCTCATATGCTGAGTAATAATTACCCATCACCACTTACCCGATTTTACTTTGCTCAAATTTTTGTTTGCTCATAATTGGGTAATAATTGACCACCGCCCCTTACCCAATTTATTTTGCCCATATTTGTGTTTGCTCATATGCTGAGTAATAATTACCCATCACCACTTACCGAATTTTACTTTGCTCAATTTTTGTTTGCTCATACATTGGGTACTATTTGACCAACGCCTGTTACCCAATTTCACTTTGCGCCTTTTTTTGTTTGCTTATATAGGGTAGTAATTGACCACCGCCTTTTACCAAATATATTTAGCTCAATTTTCTTTAGCTCACAATAATTATGCTGTGTAAATATTGCTATGAAAAATTGAAATTATCTCTCCTGTAATTGTAACCATTTACTTCTATTTTAAAATTATAATAACAGAGTGTTGAAGCGACGATGAATTTGTGCGAGTTTGATGCTGAAAGAGTCCAAGATTTATCTTTTGTGAAAACTGAGCCATCTTAACCATGTAGGCCTATAGAGTTACATAATCTACGTAAGTAATGATCATGGAACGTACACGCTATCATCGTCAATTACGCGCATGCGTAAATGGCAGTGGAAACCTTCGATGGGGACTAGACTTACGTTTAACCAGACTTGGGTAAAGTTTGCCTGGTATTGGTCTTGGGGTAGCGCGCACATGGTCTGGTCGCTCGCGATCAGCATGCCATGCGCAGTACTATTTCTATTTACTCGGTATAGCCGGCGCGGCCGTCCCGGCCCGGGAGCTCGAGCTATATGATACACCAACGTAACTAGCAGCCTGTACGTACGTACGTATACGCATCATATCGGAGTCTTGCATGCTAGAGCCTGAGGGTCTAAAAATGGAGCTCGACAACTGCTGCGGAGATAGTTCAAGTGAAGATGGGTTCATAGACCCTCTCACCAAAATCGTTCAAAGGTGGGGATGTCCGTCAGTGTTAAAGATACTAGAAGGTACGTTCACATCTTATTGAGATTAGAAGTTTAGAACATGATCAACAGGTACTTGCTGTAGACTTGTTCCCATATCCATAACACATGGGCAACATGTAGACTAGTTCTATATGCCTCAGCAATGGTTAATGAATACGCTTCAATTCAATTGGTCTATTAAACTTTGCCTCAAATTTGCTCTTTTAATGCATGTGTTACTAATCCAAACTAATATTTGATTGATATAGATATCAAATTCAAATTGTACTGTTTCCATGAATTTTAGATCACAAATGAATAGATCTATTTAAAAATATTTTGTTCAAGATTTTACAAAACCCAAAGGCCAAAACCCGGATTTCTGTGCTGTTTCCTGCTACAATACATACATAACACAATACCCTCCATTTTCTATGGATCATGGGTTGTATGGGGTCCAATCACAGAACTCTTAAATACGTAGTTAAGAGTTCTGTGGGTCCAATACATTGGACCACATACTTGTAGGTGTGTACCCAGATAGTATTACAGTACGTGGGACTGGTGTAATTTTGAACAATTATCTCTGTTATCTGAAATTGGTATTACTATACTAGATCTAGTCTAGGTCTAGATCTAGATCTAGGCCTACTTATATTTAATAATCAACACTGAACTGAATGATTCATCAGAAAATTGAAGTTGTCAAATAATGTACAATTTTATGAACATTATTTTGTGGAAGATTATCTTTCATTTTCCTGTAGATCTAGAAGTCTAGATTTCAAAAAGTGAGACAATTTTTCTTGCCCATTGCCATGTTAAGGATTTTGCCCTTTCATTTTCTACAGGACTTTGAAATCCAAACACTCTAAAAAAATGTTGGGCAAGTGCCCAATTTTTACCCAACATGAGGGCACTTATGTGTCCGACTACTATTGGGTAAATTAAAGATTTTGCATGATTTACCCCAGTGTTGGATGAAAAGAAAA
>JAVYIG010014885.1:0-38970 GCA_035222895.1 Strongylocentrotus droebachiensis | reverse complement strand
TTTTTCTATGCACAGCAGTTTGAAAAATCCACAGAATTTGTTTCTTCTCACAATTAGTTAAGTTAACGGTAACTCTTTTATCTGGGATTCACTAACAAGTTAGGCTGGCACAACACTCTTATGTACAAATATCATTTCATAGAATCAAAAGAAGAAGAAGAGGGGGTGAAGTGGGGCTATAATGTACATCTATATCTGAACAGATCAGGATAAATGCTAATAATAATATAAATAATGAAACAATAGTTACATTTGTATAAAACCGCTAAAATCTGAGGGTCACCATTACATTTTAGAGTGTTGATTGTATAGGTAAGTAATACCTTAAAGGCAGAACGGTCTGTTCATGTTAAGACTATTACCGAACATGCAGTTTCACTCTGATCTCAAAATTACTTTTGCTTTAATATATATGTATATAAGAACATGTTTTTCTCGCTCCAAGGCTACTAAAAACACAAAGCAGCAGCAACAATGGTATTCCATATTGGGGAATTACTCCATACATGTATGATGCATGGGGTTGTCAACACAAAATGACTTTTGAAGTCCAAGAAAGAAAAGGACCTGAAAATGAAAGCAATATGATAAACGAGTTTCAACTCCTTCAGGACTTTAGCTACATACATCAAAGGGATGTTTTATCAGTTTTCCATGTAGGGTTTCTATAGATAGGTCTGTCTTCATCAGACCGAGTTTGGCAAATATTTTCAGACTCTGGATAATGGAGATTATCCTGAAGCTCAAAATTGCGTCTTCACCAGACTGATACCCTCATCACAACTAGCTCGGACTGGCAAAATTTTAAGTTAAATTCCATGGATACTTAAATAAAATCTGTGAAAATTTCATATTCCACATCCTTCCGAGAGCTCAAGACAACTTTTAACACGAAAATGAAACTGTCGTCACTTGGTTTATTATTCATATAAAAATGATGAATGCACTTGATCGCTCCGTTCCTTTTACCAGAGCGCGTTTAGAGACCGGTGAGAGACTGGTGAGCTTTCTACAGCATCGAGGACCGAGGGATCTCGGAGGTAAACACCGCTTCATAAAAAACGGAATGATTGATTGCGATGGTCGTACACGGTCGGAAGGCAATTAGAAGCTCCTCATGAATTTACATTGCGCTGCCGCTTCCAATAAGACTTCTTCCGCGATCAAACCCTCCACAATAAATGCAGTTATGGAATTAATGATTAACAAAGGGGATTACCTCCGTGCATTTTTCATTTTCTACCATGGCTATACATTACTAATCATTATTCCATCCCAACCGCTGCCGCTGTCGTTTCAAACGAAGACCTTCAGAATAAATGCTTGGTATTTGAGGTTCAGGAAAGGCATCGAGAGCCGATATAAAATAACTTCTCATCTCAATATACACTAATATCCCATCATCGTAATTTTTAACTCTCCTTTTATTTCTTTGATTCTCTAGTGCAAGAGACATTTATAACATACAGTGCACAGGGCCTCTAAACTCCCAATTTGCCCTAAGAATTTTGCAATTTCAACAGGGGGCCATGCATACAGACCCTAACATTAAAATCTAAAACCCCATTTTAAGAATGTAATGTGGAGCTCTAATTTCAAGGAAAAATATTTTGCCTACTACCTCTCAAACGAATGAATTTTGATGTATCGACTATCCACTAAATGACACACGCTACAGCAACAATGGGACCTGCATATAAATTAATTGCAGTATTATACTACCTATAGAATAAAGCCAAATTTATCCCAGGAAAAGCTGTTAGATAAATCATAGATTACCATACCCGATGCATCGGAGCACGTTATTAATATAATATTCCGTTCAATTTGCAGTCACTCGTCATCAATTTCATGCTATTCATTCAAAAACAGAAACCAAAGAGGGAAACGGCATTACACCATGTATCTTCCACACATTCCAGCTATTCTCCTCCTCTTTTTTTCCAATTTTTTTCTTCTTCTGTGGATTCCCCTCGCTATTCAAATAAGCTGGTACACAATTGAGTGCAATGAACTTTTTGAGGACTATTTTTTCCCTCTTTTTCTGCTGACGTCACAAATAGCACTTTTGAGGTATTATTGACATTTCAGAATCGGCGGGAAATCAATATTCAACCACAGAAGAGAGCATAGATGTTGGGTATATATAGAGGCCGCTATGTGCGCAGTGTGCAATGGACGATTACTCGGGACGCAATTTCAATTGTCATGCTAATAATAAACGTTACATTTTCTGGTTAAATTATTGTGCTGGTACTGTCAATAAGACCATGCAGGCTGTACAGATAGATCCCAACAATGATTTTGTGAGCATTTTTAGGAGAAGGAATTGAATATGGATACCTGGTTTATAAAGAAAAAATGATGAGAATAATAAATGTTCATAGATGTTCATGATGCGATTCTATGCTCTAATTTTAGATCTTCCTTTCAATAATGCACGTAATAGTAAATGCTCATTGCTTTAATTAAAACTGACACATTTTATCATTCAACTTTTAAAGTTTTTATACCGGCTCTGTGTTGATCGAAAACCCTTGTTGCAATACTGTTGCAATCTTTTTAATTTTCCCCCTCTCTCTCTTTTTTTAATAAACTTTTTCTTTTGTTTTGTCAATATGACCTTCAATTTCATTGCCATTTTTGATGATTGTGAATTCTTCATTTCAAATTCAACTGGTTTTTAGAATATCTTTAAAAACTGATTGGTAAATTTACATCCTAAGGCAATTCATGGTAACAAAGAAAAGAATTAGTCAGTAAATGATTGTCTAAACTTAGGTGGAGAAACATACAAATATCAGACGGCCTCCATCCTAGAAAAAACATGCATTCTGAGATGCTAATGACGACTGATTACTAGAACCAACTGCCTCACAGATAGGTAATACACACCAAGATACAAGAAAGTTACCTAACGAGGACTCGACAACCGCCAACATATTAAGATACTCAAGAAGCGGTCACACTTCACATATCAAATCTAATTAACTCCCACTCCCCGCTTAATCAAAAACAGAGAGAAAAAAGTAATGAACGACGAAAGAGACGGAGTCATCAACATCAAGGTATCGTCAAGGAGAGCGAGTAAAAGACGAGTCAAAATGAGAAGACAAATTTACACTTTCGTTCGTTCTATCGCTCAACCATCGCCCTTGGGCTGGCTTGATTAGAATTTCTAACAGCCGTATTTACGTGCGTTGGACAGATTCTTCATTGCGCCACTCTTCTCCTCAACAAATTGATTGTCAAAATTGAATTTAGGGTGTTTACCAAAATGTTAATTTCTTGGCCGATAGCAGGCACCCAGGGCAAATTTGCTGACTTTCTGGGCGATAAAATCTAATCAATTATGATAACCGGTAGGTGGGTAGATTCTATTCTAAATAAATATTCCAATTATTCCAACATGGTTAAATGACGAGGGGGAACAAAATCTCTTGATTTTAAATCAAGATAAATAAAATGATTATTTTCCTTGCCAAATTAAAAAACCCTGCAAGATTGTAATTACATTCATTATTTTTTTGGCTCAGAAAAAATTGCCTTAGGTAGTGCATACTGATGGGCACCTTACAAAAACAATACAAAAATAAAATAAAATAGACTTCAAGCGGAAAATTCCTAATTAATTCCATGAGGGAAAAAAAGTGAACCAAATAAGCAAATTTACAGCTATTTTGCAAGCCCTTGAAAGTTGAACTCCCCCACAATTTAAAACCCATATCAGCCTGATGAAATCAAGGGCAATAAAATTCACCCCCAGAATGTTGTAGTTTGTCAGGAAAGTTGATAATAACATTCAGAGCAAAACCAAGATTCAAACACTTTAGAATCTAAACATCATTTTATCATAATGCAATACATCCTTTTCTAACTTCTAAATAGTGTGAATGTTACTCAACATTTAGTTTTATGTTTTTGAGAAAATTAATTTGTAAGATCCACTTGAAGGTGCAAATAAACTATTAGAATGAGATGATGCAACCAAACAAAACAAAAAACATGTGTGCAATTATACTTGTTGGCCTGTTTATTTAAAACACTAAAATTCTGTTTAACAAAGTGATGGAGCAAATAAATCTATTTCATCAAACAAACTGATTACATTTTAGCAGACCTCCAAAATGTTGACACATAATAGCCCTGCTTCCATCACAAAGCTTGAAAATGTGATTTGTTAAATAATTATGAAGAATCTGTTAAATCAATGTTTTTTGTTTAGAAGCACAAGAAAAGTATACTATAAATTATCCAGATATATCAAGATATAATCAGATAAATTCAGCTGTATTTGGGTATATATCCAGAAAATTACCAAACACACACAAAACAGAACAGAAATAAGAAAGAAAGAGAAATAAATAAAGGGAGACAGAGAGAAAATAACTGAATGCTAAAAGGCATCAAATAAATTTATTTCACACATAATAAAGCAAACACAATTGAAACTCCCATCTTAAATACAATTGAGCTGGTATAGCCTTGGTATATATACATGGTCATATATCAAGAAACCAGCATTTAATCAGAAAATGAAATTGCCTGCCCCTAATGAACTGACATTGAACAGTCACTTTTTTGCAGCTGTGCTTACAGTAGAGAATATGAAAAGAGAAGGACAAGAAAAGAATGGATTAAAAACAAATGTTATTTCTAGTGTATTGTCTAAAAAGATAGGTACAGATGTTCAGATGGGTAAGGGTATATATTTGATATCATATGGTGAAATATAGGAGCAAAAGGAGGCATGGAAAATAGGAGCAAGGACACAAGGGCTCATCACTCAGCGGGGGTGCCCTCACAAGCATCTATCATCCTTTCTTTGTTCTGCGCTGGCTGGCCAATGCCAGGGTACGCTAGCTAGCTATCCTGGAGGGAACAATGAGGGTCCATAACCAACACCAACACCACCATGCAGGCAAAACACACGAGGTCCCCGTTTTGGGCGGCCTGGTCTTTGTGGTTGCGCGAATCGGAAGCTGGCACGTAAGCCATTCTGCCTCCATTTACCTTTTCCCCCTCTCTTTCTCTCTCTCTCTCTCCGTACCTCTCTCTTTCTCTCTCCCTCTCCTTTCTTTTCCTCTTTCTATATTTGTTTCTCTCTACTAAACTATTTCAATCCACTCTCTTATTACACATTTCCCTATTTAAAAAAAAAACCTCTCCAAATTAATGATCCCTTTTCAGTCAGACCGCAGCGTGCGCGAATTCGCTTCCATTTATTCATATCGTATGCACGAATTTGCTCCTCATGAATACGTAATAAGCAAAAACATGGCACAGTTCTCATCTTTCTGCTATGCTCAGGATTCATTTAATGACATTGAATTCGTCATGAATATTGAGCCAGAACTATAAACATTATAATGTACTATTCAATAAATAGTGAGTGAAGTTTCAAAATGTGAAAAAAACACCAAAAAAAACTTGCAAAAAAAAATATTTGAAGAGTCGGATATACACGTTAAATAACCATTTTTATCGGGGGTGCATCTCGCTGAATTTTGGCTCACCACATAATGTAGATATTTTCCTAACATAATATTATACTTCCTGTCAATGTCTGTCTCAATACCAGTCAGGAACAAGCAAAGTAGTAGCTGGTGCATAATAGACTCCGGCGGAAAATAAGACATGGCCGATCGACGAGCGTTTCGCATCGAGATCAACCGGGGGATTCCACGTTATATATAGCTTTGCGTCGATTCGCGGTCCAACCAGTCTGCGCGCTATACGTGAACACGCTCGGAAAATGACGGAGATTAGGGATATTCATGAATTACTCTCGTGTGCGTAACCCCCGGTCGTAGAGGCTTTTGTATTGCCCCACATACTTATTATTGTGTACGATACTCATGCGCTACATAATTATAGAAGTGAACGGAAAGTACAAAGTTGGATACGGATACGCACACAAGTACAATATAGAATTCCAGCTCTAGGGACAGAAGAGGGGATTTAAGTGTCTATAAAGGCTATTTTTGGCCAGGCTTTGATATCATTTTAACAAAGAAGACACATTATTCGTTATGAAATGTATGTTTGTGTAAATTATACAAACTTTCAGGGGGGGGGGGGGCAATGTTATTGAAAATTGAAAATATGATTGTTCCCATGCTATTAATTTCATGGTTGTAAAAGTTCTGAAATGTGTTTTTATATTTGTAAACCATGGGCTAATTAGAAGAGCCTTAAACAGGAATTTCTTTTGGTAATTCCCAGACATTCGATGATGGTAATATTTTATTTCATAATTCTTTTGTCAATTGCGTTACTCCAGTTCATGTGTATTCCTGGAAATAAAATATTACAAAATTCTTTCCCTTATTCTCTTTGATTTTGTTTTAAAGTGACCCGCGGAATATATATATATCTGGAAATTTATTTTCGGGGTTTGTTTGTGTGTAATATGACCCTTGGATAGAAATATAAGTGTGCGGTGGGCTGAAGGGCTCAAATAAAACTTGTAGAATTCTAATTTTCATCTTCAACATCATTATCACAATCACAATCATCATCACAATCATTATCATCATCACCATAGCCATCATCGCCGTCACCACCTACATCATCATCACAATCATCATCATAATCACCGTCATCATGATCATCACCATGCACCACCTACATCGCCATTAATTGCCATCATCACCATCACGTTAACGACCAGCATTGCCATCATAATCACCCTCATCATCACCACCATCAGCATTGCCATCAAGATAATCATCGTCATCATAATCACTGTCATCATTATCATCATCACCATAGCCATCATAATCACCGTCATCATTATCATCATCACCATATCCATCATGATCGCCATCACCACCGACATCATCACCACTGCCATCATCATAATCACCGTCATCATTATCATCACTATAGCCATCATCTCCACCGTCGCCATCACCACCATCACAATCATCATCACCAACATATCAAAATATGTCAATGCTTGACTATTTAGATTATGTTTACCCTGTGTAGGTACTATTTCTGGATGAAATACAAATCTGCAAAATATATCTTTAAAAAAAAAAAATTCTTTTGTGGGGGGGGGGGGGGCTATTATTTAACAGGTCTGTTTAATTCACATTTCTTAATCAAAATTCATGCCAACTAACCCAAAAGAAAACTAGGTCTGGTTTCTTCTGAATAGCCTAGTAAGTGGACAAAAAAATGTATTATTTAACACTACTACAAATAATAAATGCGATAGGACTACGTATAAAATTTGCATTTTCTAATATTTATATTTTATTTATAAACTGACTGACATTTATGTTGAGACCATCACAGGCATAAAATGTGTCGCTGAGAATAAAAGTATTATTAGAGTTAAGTATTGTTAAATTGTATAAAGGTGACAGTTCAGTCAGTTTTCTATTAATATAATAAATGCTTTGTTCGTGTGAAGCTCCGGAATCCCACCTTGGAACTTTGGAAGTATCAGAGATTTTTGTTTTATTGAAAGGAATAAACTGAACAAAATCCTTCTCGTCCTTCTCCCAAACTCCCCGTTCAAGATTGTTTGTTCCAACGTGAAGCAAAACTACGGTTGAGTCTTCAAATAAATAACCATTAAAACGAACAAAGGCATGGAGTCCAGCAAATGTTGATCCAGGAATGCAATGGAGACTGATGTGTGATGTCTGTCAATGTCCCGCAAGCTTCGATGGTTGAGTGCGTCTGTCAGAAAAACAACAACAAATGATAAGAAGAATAATTAAAATGTCTTAGTTCAATGTATGGGGATTTGAAAAGATCTTATCAAAGTAGCTAGCCATTTATGGTAGACAAAACTGGCTTGCTTTCAAATTTATTTTTTTAAATGAAAACAAATTACAGGTGTCAGATTCATGAAGTTTTCCCTTCATTTTTCAAGATGTGCACAAGTTCTAAAATGTAAGTGTTTACCTTTGGCTTTTTGTTTTAATTCTGCTCTGTTCATAATCATAGGTCTACAACTCGCACAAGGAAATGCTGCTTATTTCTGTGGCTGGCTGTAAGGTTTGAGTTGAGCAGAAGGCAGAACCAAAGTTTGAGAATCCCAAATGAATATAATTAATTATCCTTTAGTTTAAGTAATTTGTCATTTTAATATCCAGCTCACTGAGCTCAGCTCAGCTCACTCGCTCAGCTCAGGATTCCAGTACAAAACAATTTGATCAGTTACCAAACCCCTTCATTACTTGTCTAAACATGTTTAAACCCGTGTAAATATACATTTAAAACATATCATTTGATCTAGATTTATAATGAATAGCAATGACTAATGAGCAGTCGATTTATTTACATTGCTGTCGATTTGCGACAACAAAAACTAAAAAGCTGACAAAAATATATACACATGGGACTACATAAATTCCTGCTGTATGCGCCACACAATGGCACAGCGACACACAAGAAACCCCGCCATTCCTGACTAAAAGGCCGTAGCCATAGCAATTCCCCGCGGTTTCGAATCATTTTCCGTCTACTTCCGGTAGATTTCCAAAATATAGTCCAATAATTTGGGCATATTTCTTATTCAAACATAACTTGCATCTACGTGTTTTCAACATCAAACGATGGACTGGTTATCAAAGACGACGTAGGATGCAAAAATTCGAAATAATATTATCAATACCAGTCAGGAACAAGCAAAATACGACACTATGTAATGAGTAGTTAATTTCCGAGGACTAAAAAACGCTCTTTTTGTTTGCGATAAAAGTAAGCGCAAAATCTAACTAATTTGGGCAAATTTGGTGTCAAAGAACAGCGAAAATTTCAGAGATTGACTTACCCCACGATTCCGCCATGATGAATTGCACTGTAAGCCATACGAGGGCGACAAAATGATGCTACCAAAATCCCGTGGTTGGTCTCGTGTTTTACGAGAGCGTTGTAAGCGAGCTTTTCACCGAACGGGAATCTGAATAAAAATTGCCGCACAGCCTCATTATCGCGCACGCTGCGGTCTGACTGTTTTTTCATTCTCTCTCTTCCCTTCTATATATCTCTCTCTCTCTCTCATTCCCTCTCTTCTCTTTCTCTCTCTTCTCTCTTGCTCTCTCTCTCTTCTCTCTTGCTCTCTCTCTCTCTCTCTATCTCCTTTTATCTCTCTCCATATATATATCTCTCTTTCTGCCTCTCTTGTGAGAACTCTGCTGTCTTTCTAGAAGTTTCTCTCAGCAAAAAAAAAGAAGAATTGAAGTACAAGAAAACAAGCTCTGTTTCACAAACTTCAAATCAAACTATACTAACTTGGACAGTACATTATACGTACCAACATATCGTCACAAAACACAAAATCTGAGTGTTTGATTTTCCATAGTATACTCTTTTTTTTTAACAAGAAAAAACCCAGAATACTCTGCATCATGCAAACTATTAGAGACACTTCTAGAAAAAGAGGTAATATTTTAAATATTTAAAGTATTCTCCAAGTCCAAACAAGAAATTCATGTTATTCAACAAGATTGAATTTCAAACAGTGTATTCTCTCTTCATTTTTGGTTAGAGGGGTTCATACAGGGGAGCTCCAAGATCAAGATAAATACTCTTCTACATGTTTGTATTTCTTTCTGCATTTCTTTAATTTGCATGCAACAAAAGGAATGTTCTTAATTTGATAATGTTATGAATAAAGTTTTCTTTTTTAATCATTAAATTTCATATGTTCCTATAAGTTATTCAAATCATATGGAAAAAGAAAACAAGTTCCAAATACAAAAAAAAAGTTTGAAAAACAGAAGAAAAAAGGTAAGAAGAGGACAGAGCTAAATATTTTATTTGTCCTATTCTAATCAAATAATTGAAGGTTGAATTCTTGCCTCGAAAATGCTGGCTGATTTCCAAACCAATCAATCACTGAATGCAATGAAAAACATGTAGCATAATGTTCCTGGACTCAAAGACACAAGAACATAATCATGAATTCCAAAGAACTCTGATGCAAGACAACTCCTCAAAATAGCAGCACCTACAACAGCATACCAAAAAGGCAGAGCTCGGCTGAACTACATCCCGTATTTCTCTTCCAAAAAAGGACAAAACTACAGAGAACATGACGACACAAACATTCACAAATCCTCCCTTACCTCCTTCGTCCTCTAGCTCGTCTTTTTCCCGGTCGCAAACAACGAGCATCCAGCCCGCCAACGTCACTCCCCGAAATGCTTTCCAAAACATTGCAGTTTCAAGGAGACTCAAAGTCCGGTTCGGGGATGAAATAGTAACAGTTCATGAAACAAGATGACACCCTTTTCAAATAAAATCATTGAGAAAATCAATTTCATCATGATCTTCACCGCTTTTTTGAGTAAAATATGAGCAGGACGGCCGGGAAACTCGGTTCAATTTCTTTCTTCACCACTGAGCACACGGGCAAACAAGGACTGCGCAATGTTCATTCTGCTGGGTCGGTTAGCACAACTACTACGAATAACAAACTTGCATTTTGACAGAGCTTTTTTCCCTCCCTCCAAAATGACACTGGAACTCTTCCACTCATCACAGGGGGGTGGTCAACCCTCCTGGCCAGGCAGAGGGACCCAGGCTTGTATTTGCCAAGCACCTAACCGAGACCTACACTGCAGAATGGGTCGGTCCTTTTTGATTAGAGACGTGTGACGACTTATGAATGGAGGCAACAATTTAAAAAGAAATAAAATATAAAGCTGAAGAGTTTCAAGTGCACTGATCCAAATCTCTAAATTGTCTGTTCCTAGCAAAATATTTGACAATACAATTCTTTCAAAGAGCAAGAATTCATGCCTGTCATCAAAAATAAAACTGAACTAGAGCATTTCAGCAATTCTACTTTCATATGCAATCGCACAATGTAACTCACTGAATGCAAAGTAAATTATTTGAATATCGTCAGCTATTTTTTTCATTTGTATTCAACCTTCGATGCAGATATCACAGTAGATAATATGGAAACTGGAAATTGTGTGTGAAATTAGGAGAAGAAAAAACAACAACTGTATTTCAACACGTTCAACATCTACCTTAATCCTTTATTCTAAAAATCTTTTAAGATTTTATCTTTCTCCAAGAGTGCTTATAAAATATATCTGTAGAATATAAGAATTCCTAACTTCAACCCTAGACAAAACGCTTCACCTAAAATGAGATAATTTCAAAAGTAAACAACAGTATTTGAAATCTCTTAGGACTTCCGATCAAATTATACAAGGAGCCTCAAAACAGAAGGAAAGAAAACACATCTAAGTAATCATTTTCTTTATTTAACTAAATGATTTCTGAGTTATGCAGCTAAATTTAGGATTTTAATAAGGCTTTTCATGATATTCCCAGACCTCTACGGACATAATAAAAATAAAAAAGGGTCGTTAGCATGACAAACAAAATTAATAGCCTGTGTACGGGAACTATGATGGTCCCAATGGTGCATCCAGATGAGATGCTCCTTATAGTTGTTTTCCTTTCTATCTGAGATTGGTGTCACACCCAAGGTGGGAATTATTTTATTCTCAAAGTAGGTTTAAAGGTATTATGTAATTTTGCCTCTGATTCTAACAAAAATCCTAGATTTAGCTCATTCTGCAATCATAATTATAAACCTTTAGGTCAGAAATGAATCCCATGACTTGTACAAGCCAATCGCATGTTTGATTACCAAGATATTTATGATTGGAATTTGAAATTTCAAAAAACATTAGTCTATTGGGGAAAATGAGTATAATAAAACCGGTCACTCAAAGACTTTTTACTTTTTTGAAGCACAATTTTGTTAGGGCTTCAATATTACGCCACATCACAGACACTGATATCACATAGGGCCATGGATCTCAGATTTGTAAAACTGCAAACATTGTTTATAAACAACTAGCAGGACCCGTGGAAAATCCACGGGATTCTAGGGGGAGGGCAGGGGAGGGGAGGGGGGGGGGGGGGGGGGGGTAAATAGAAAGAGGCCTATGTGCTATCGAAAATAAAATTTGATTATATTTCTATAGGGTCTAGACGATTTTTATAATATACAATTTTTATAATATACGCTGTTTGACCATGAATACCATAATACCCGTTTTAATGCATTGATTTGATGAAGGAACTGTATCATAGTAAAAGTATTCTATCCAGCATGGCCATGTTTTTAAATGACCATCTGAATTTTCTTGTGAAAACTTTACTTTGAAAAATGATTATCGAAATTCAGCATAAAACTATACATGGGCAGAATAATCACAATCTAAGCTCAGGTTTCATACCTCTATAGTCACGAAACTATATTGAAATAGGGGCAATAACAGCAATTTCAAAGTGTTGTCGAGTCTCACTCTCAGCTCACACACAGTCACAGTTCCGACAGTGCTCGGCAGCAGTGGTGCACTGCACTGTCCGTGCGTGGAATAGAGCCCCACGGCAGCTAGCTTGCAACTGGACTGTCAATTACGATGAATTTCTTGTGAAAACTTTACTTTGAAGAATGATTCTCAAAATTCAGTAAACATGAACAGGATAATACCAAAGTAACCCCTGCTTGCATACCTCTATTCACGTAAACTATATACAAATCACGGCAATCATCATAGAATCATAGAAGCGACTGAGCTGTGCGTGTGACGTTGAGCGTAGAATCATCGCACACATTATACACGTACGTTCGTACACGAAGCAGGTCCGTCTGGCCTACAAAGCATATCCTATAGAAAGACGCATAACACAGGTAAGCCCAACCCGTGAGAGCGTGCATTTTCTACATGCCATCACCCGGGTAATTCATCTGTTAATGTGTATTTCTCTTACATGCTACAAAGCATATCCTATAGCAAGATATCTAAACTCGGGGTAAGCCACACCCGTTACTACGTGATGTGCTACATCCATTGACAGAAGTAGATTCTCGTCCGCTGTGTGTCTCTTTGTTGATTGCACAAAGGGCGGATGCACGCCTCACCGACTCGCTCTCGCGGGTTCGTCGCCTCCTTGCAATCCACCATGCCCGCCGTGCTCTCGTCCGCCCGTGGCACGCGGGTTATGGGAGACAGGCCTCATGGAATTGTGCCGCCGTCCCCGCGCCATGGCGGAGGCGGGCGCGGTCGGGGAAAGACGTTTTTTAGGAACTGTTTTGGCCCGTGTTGGACCCCCCGCGGCGTTTTTGCGTATTAGTAATATAGATGCCTTTGAGAACTTTTTCTTCCTTGCAAGAACAACAAAAACAATATTTCCATCCATATGCAAAGCTGATTTTCTTCTGTTCAGAATCTAATCTCATTCTTCCTATCCATGTATCACATTTTCCCTCCTGCCCTTCAAAACTCTTTTTCTTTTGTATTAAACAAATTTCTTTTTCTTTCACTTTGGTATAACGAAAGCACCCCTATATTAGTGTAGCATATTTTTAATATGAAAAAGGAAAGAGTAAACACCCATTTCCTCTGCGATATCTTGTGACTGAGATAAAAATCACTCCTTTTAGGTTTAACTATGCCTTACTACCGCACAAGAGCCTGAATATTTGTGTAGCGCACACACCTTTATCTTAATATGTCCCGGCTCTGTAATGAAACATTGGCAAACCTTAGTACTCGTTTGACACTGGGTAAATAGACGAGGAATGATAAAAATTTCCATAGATTCTTGAGTTCAAGCCAAGTGAACATTGCACCTAAACACTCGTGAGTACAGTACTTCACAACCCATTTATTGACATGACATAAGTTCTATTTAATTTCATTTTTAATATAGTTCCTAATATCTATCGATTACTATCACAGATAAAGCAGTAAAAAAGTTTATATCCACGATTGGGGTAGTGGTATGATAGGTTTTTATCATCTCAATGGTTTGTTTTGATGTACTTGACAAAGATTACAGATAACATAAAAATGTAGGTTAAGAATATAATTTATATTATATATTTATAGATATAATATACAAATGTAGGTTAAGAATATAATTTATATTATATATTTATAGATAATAGTACATTCACTTCAAGTTATCGTTATTTTGTTGTTTTTAACTTCCAAATATATTCTTTGGTGAGTGAGCCTTTCTTCAATGCAATGTGTATATTTATTAGGATAATAAGGAGAGATTAGAAACTTGATATAGATTAGAATGATCCATTTACTCCATATCAATATTGCAAAATCAGAAAATTAAACATCCTTGTAAATGTTGTATCTCTAATAACTTATTTGAATGGATATCATATGGTTTAGAACAGAACATTTTAATCTTAAAAAGAAACAGCACACTAAAATGTAATCCTTTACAGAGTTTTTAAAGTCTTCATTGAAAGATTAATGAAATCACAACATTTGTTCTGGTTGGAATTGTAGCAGCCCTTCAAAGTACCTATGTACATGTAGCTTTAGCAATTTTATCATTGATGATTGCAGTCAAGTCTTCAAAAAGAAATCAATAACTGGTATGTGGATGGATCTGAACTTCTAAAGGCTGATAAGAAGCAAAACCAATTGTTTGTATCATAATTACTCTTTGACTTAAAATGTCATTTATATTTCATTTGGTAGTTGAATCATCATCATCACCATCATCATCATAATTATCATCCTCATTATCATTGTCATTGTCTTCATCATCAATTATCTTCCTCTTCCTCTTCTTCATCGTCATTATTGTCATATTTTATCACAACATCATCATCATCAACAACAACTTTTTCATCACAAACATCATCATCATCAGCAGCAGCATTATCATCATCTTCACTATCCTCATCATTCAAATAAACTCATCATTATCTATTCAATTTCCTCACTTTTATCTGTAGCCAAATCAAACCAAATTTACTGATCTTGTGTTACTTTTAAAAGAAGAAGGCAGAAGAGGAGAAGGAAGAAAAGAAAATGATGACACATCAATAATGTACCTCCATAACTATATTTCTAGGCACAAAAAACTGACCAAATTTACATCATTATTAAACATGACATTTTATATGTGAACTGCACAAAAGTACACTTCAAACTTTAAACAAAGGAATAACTCCCCAAAAGTTCGCAAAATGAATTCCATCATCCACGGCATTAGCTAGATACCTGCCCTACATACTGTACATGTCCACGACACACAAGCATGCTTGTACTGCATCAGAGTGGCAGGTAGATCAAACAATATGAAAATTGCTCAACTTCAAGTTTGTTTACTTTCCGGCCATTCTGACCTTTAGGAGAGTCAACAAGAGCCCTTCCTGCTGCAATTAAAGGTGCCCTTTGGCTCTGCCGGTTACCTGACAGACCAAGGGCAAGACGGCTGGCTTTAAAGAGAAGCTGGAGCTCTGCCTTGTGAAGATGGAAAACAAATTGCAAGCCTTCTCATTCTTCGTAGTCAATTCGGAAGGCTAACCAAAGTAGAAATGCCTCTTGGATTGGATTGATTTTAAAATGCCCTAATGTTCAAATTATGACAAGAAATAGCTGTAAAATTTGGACTAAACATCAGAGTGTAGTGCTATATACCCATTTCCATGTGCAGTGCAGTGATTAAAGGGATCTGGTAACTTTGTCTCAGATTCTGAAACAAAATCCTGGATCCAGCTCATGCTGCAATCATAATTATAAACCGTTAGGTCAATCAGGAATCCCATGACTTTTACAAGCCGATCGCCTGTCTGATTATCAAGATATTTATGATTGGAAATCGAAATCAAATTTTTCATTTTCCAAACCTTTTTTATAACACTACAGTCTATTGGGGAAATGAGTATGGTAAAACCGGTCACTCAAAGATTTTTTTTACTTTTTTGAGGCAATTCATGATCATTGTGAAGGGCTTCAATATAACACCATATCACAGACACTGACAACATGCAGGGCCATGCATCTCAGATTTAACATTGTTAAAGATGAAGTTGAGTTCTGGTCATGCGATTGCATTGTGAAAGAAACGGTGTGGAATCGACCAGAAAAGGTTGATCATCTAGCATATAAGAATTTGTGTGTATTGCAAGGTTCTGGAATCATCAAAATGATAAGAAATTTGACCAAGTCTTGGTAAAGTTACAAACACTGTACACAGAAAGATGTATATGGGACTACACGAACACGTGGCGTAAAAAACCTACCCCCCGAGTTTTACGATGAACATGACATATTTAGAATATGAAGGCATTTGAAGAGCAATGCTTTTCAGGGAACATGTCTTATCTGATGTTCTTCCACACTTGCATAATAAGAATGATAAAGTTCACAAATTATTTTTCACCTCTTCCCGGAACTCAACTTTCTCTTTAAATGATGCCTTTAAAGAGAAGCTTCAATTCTGCCCAGTGAAGATGGAAAACAAATTGCAAGCCTTCTCATTCTTCGTAGTCAATTCGGAAGGCTAACCAAAGTAAAAATGTCTCCTGGAATGGATTTATTTTTAAACGCCCTATTAAACATTCAAATTATGACAAGAAATTGCCGTAAAATTTGGACTAAATATCATGTGTAGTCCCATATAATAATTTCTGTGTGCAGTGCAGTGATCGAGTCAATTGCTTTTCATTTTGATCATTCAAATATCGTACATTATAAATCAATTTTTATGTACTACATATTTTCATAAAATTACCTTTTTCAAAGTGTTTCCAGACACTTTCTTTCAAAATGCAATTGCATAACCATTACTCAACTTCATCTGAAGCTGAAAATATTTTGTAAAAGTTATTATAAAATTATTAAAATCATTCATATTTTCTATAATATAAAGGAGATTTCATGTTCTTGATGTGGAATTTATGACAAGTCTAAAATACTTGAATTTTTGCTTTTTAATATATTTTATTTTTTAAGGCTACAAATGGCTCTCCATAATGTTCAAGCCCAACTTAAGAGTAAAGTTCGACTTAGGATCTTTGTGAAACAACCCCCTGGAGTGAATGTTTGATCACCCACATATCAGGATAAATGGAAATGATAATGGTAGGATACATTGCTGTATCATAGAAAAGATATTGGATCAGAGAAAAAGTTATGCTGAGGAATTTATAGCATTTATCATTGAGCAAAAAAGTTATCCAATACTTTTTTGATAGGGGCCCATTTTATGGTTACTGTTCATTGTTACACAATCATTATATCCTATTTGTACTTCTACTACAATTAATGATAATATACAGGAATAACAACTAAATTAGTCATACCCCTTGTAAATTTAATGCTTTTTGTAGTTTTTGTAACTTGATAATAAAATGAAGGAACGTTTGAATCGGAACTTTGTTGAATAATTTTAGATGTAAGCTCTAATATGTCACTAACTCAATAAACATAAAGTTATAGGACAAATCGATTTTTCACATACTTTAAAAATTACGAAACTTGGTAAAGGGTTTGAGTAATTTTATAGTGGTAGTTCACTGAATTTCTTCTTCTACTACAAGTAGGTCTATGAAAATGGTCGCAGCATGCCATATTTAGATATGATTTAATGCAATTGTTGAACTTCAAACAAGCCATTCCTAACTTTTCCCAAAAGGGGCCAGGACTCAATTCAAAACGTGACCCCCTGACCCCACATACCACAAGAGCAGATTAGGCATTCCTGTAGTCTATGGAGCGGGCCTCAATATTCTTCAATTTGTATTCTCAATTCTCAAATTTTCACAGCACAATTTCAATTTTTTAATTAGAATCAATCTTTCTTTAGGATTTGTTTCAACTACAGGAAGGTGTAAAGTGGAGTGTAATATCTAAACTTTTTAGGGCAGGTATTTCTTAATTGGGATTTTTATTTAAAGCCGGGGGGGGGGGGGGGGGAGCAATATGACACCTTGTTAACATCTTTACTTCATCATCATCCTAATAAGTAATTTGCAAATGAAATACTTGATTAAAACAAGTTATTTGTTTGATGGTAGCGTAAAACCTCAAACTTGTATTAAAAGGACATTGATTTTTATGTCAAGAAACATTTGTGAATCACAAAATCTTTTTTTATCCTCTATTTCCCTCATATTCCTTAACCATTAACCCATATAATGCCAAGTTTAAGTTTTGTAGGTTGATTTCATACATTCTAGCTGTACAAAATATATTTTTCAATGATTGATATTCCTTATGCTTAGAATGGAAGCCATTTTGCGCTTTCAGAAACACCCACACAGTGACTTAATTTCAGCAACAGCAATATTTATTCTGCGTATTATTTGTTCAATCTATAAAAATAAAAAATTCAGAGATTAAAAGATAAGAGCAACTAGTTTCTAAAGCAGATTCATCCAGTGAGCCATGCTATTCATGATGGTTTCGTTAGAAGCAAAATACAATTTGATTAATTATTTACCTCCCCTGAATATCAATCTTCAAACTTCAAACGTTCCTGACCAAAGATAAAATCATTCATTCATACACGACATGTAAGTCTAATTGAAAGGCTTCTTCCAAATAGCAGCATGCTAAAAAAAAAATATATATAAATAAACACTCTTTTCACATCTGTTTATCAAGAAATGTTACTCTCACCTCTGCAGTATATTCAGGCCCACATATCGTAATCAAATACTTTGAATCTAACAAACTTGAGTAAAACAATCTGACAATTCATTATCAAAGAAATGATCCCACACGTCACAGGCACCTCTTCTATAATACAAGAAAGTAATTAATTTGATCTTGCATGTGTACTTTAAATAGCATTTCTCTCGAAGCAACTTCAATGCAATAATTGGGGACTAGTTCTAAATCCTAATGAATAACTGGTAGATGTCGTAACCACCTCCTCATATGACATCATCTTGAAGCAACTTCAATGCTGAAGTTGGTAACTATTTCTAAATCCTAATGAATAACGGGTAGATAAAATAACCACCTCCACATATGACATCATCTTGACGCAACTTCAATGCAAAAGTCTGTAACTATTTCTAAATCCTAATGAATCACTGGTAGATAACATAACCACCTCCTCATATTGCATCATCGCTATTTGTGGCTATTAACTCATCTTCTCTTCCATACCTCATCCATCCTATATCTCAATATATCAATCTCTAGAGTCTTAATGTCTTATCTCTTACCCCCGAGTTCCCCCCACTCCCACCTCTCTCTCTGTGTCCTGCATGTGTATCTCTTTGCCTCTTTCTTTTTCTCACTTCTGATATTTTTTAATCCTACATGTATCACTGCTTCGTTCATCTTCATCGAAATCCTATACCCCCCTATCTTATCTCTTTTCTGTCTCCTCCTTTCATGTATGAAACGGATCAACATTAACACACTTTTTATTAACCAAAGTTTTACAAACGCAGCTTCCATTTTCGGGCATCCAATCTAGGAAATTATTCTCTGCTTTGTAGATAACAATGAATCATTGTGAAACAAGGATTTTCTCTCTTTCTCTCTCTCTTAATGATTATCTTGTCCATGTGAATACGTCAAACCTTCACAGAACTTGATGTATCTTTTCATTTAAAATGCTTTTTCTCAATATTCAATGTATCCACATCAAATGACATAAAACTTTACTATTTATGTTTCCTTTTTCATTGACTTTTTTCATCAACTTTCAAAGATCACTTTTCTTAATCATTCTGCCCCTACTCAAAATGAACATTCTATGAAGTTTAATCCCCCTTTAAAGTGGAAAAAACTCTACAGAAATGAATTCACATGGTTCAATTGGCGCTCATTTACAAAGATTTTTCTAACACTTGCAATAACCTACATCGAAGCTTGATGAAATATGACATAACTTTTCTCTTCAATAATTTTTTTTCTCAAATTTTCACTCATCATTTCTCAAATGATTCTGCTCCTGCGAAATCAAAGTTCTATGAAGTTTAATCCCTCTTTGAAAGTGGAAGAACTTCTACTATTCACTGAATTCACATGGCTAATTTAGATCACATTTACAAAGATTTTCTTACACTTGCAATTATAAACATCAAAACTTGATGAAACATGGCATAAGTTTCCAATCCATTGATTTTCTGAACTGTTATTGATTATAATACTGTCAATTCTGCTTCTATATAAAATCAACTTCTTAAATATGTTAAATTTCCCTTTAAAACTGTAAGAAACTTTTGTGAACTAAATTCACATAGCTGAAGAAAACTCCCCCTAAAGTCTAAACTTTCCCGGTCTGCCAGACTCCCAGGATCGGGGGACTGAAAGACTGTGACCTCGGGGGTCGACCTCCTCTATAGACCTACCAGAGAAGGGTCAGGGGGCCAAAGTGAGGTTTCCTGCCGAAAATTTGGGCTTTGACAATACCCCGCCTGTTTCTCATGTGTACACTACACATCAATGCTAGTGCTAAAATGCTACGGTGAGAAATGCCTAAACATATATCAAAGCTAATTTGCATGATGAAATGATGCGGGAGAACATTCCCTCAAATACAAAAGAAAACCCGCCCAACCCACGCGTTAGGTGTTCATAACAGACCAGCGTATTTCGCTACTATTCTTCAAAAACACTCAATTATGGAAAAAGTAGCAGAAAAAGAGTATAAATAGACTGGAAATCATAAATTCATGTCAAGTTTCTAAGAAAGGAAGGACCGCCCACTCGGCTCACTGTACAGTGAACTGTAGATTTTAGATTCAATGTACCGTGATGGGATCGTAGTGGTTCTACCACGTGCTGAAATTTAACACTGGTTAACAGTTGTTACAGGAAATAGAATCATGAAGAAAAAACAAAAATGTACAAACCTTTGAAAATCAGGGCCCAGTACACACTTTAGCACTTGGATTGGGTCAATAAACTATTATTGATGATGATGATGAATAATTTGCTAAAAAAGCGTGTGCTGTAAGTATACAGCCAGGTAAACATTTTATAATTTACCTTGGCCAGGGAACATATCTCAAGTCTTACTCAAATCACATCTTGAATGTGCACTGAAGCAGCAAGTGGACATTAAGACAAAATGTTTAGCTGATGTGATGTCATTTTAAATTGTTTAATCCCGTCTTTAAATAAGCTATACAGGTTCCTCCAATATTATGGGCATTGAAAGAAATTTCGGGCATCCTTCTTCCAGGACTTGTTTAGAGGCCACTTCAAGTGACATGGTTGGACATCTTTCAAAAGAGTCTGGTTAGTGGGGGGGGGGGGGGGGGGGGGAGAGGGCAAGAAGAAGTTAGGGGCAGAACAAATGTAAAGATGTTTATAATGAAGTACTGAAATATACAACGTTTCATGTATATTCTCCACGTCTATCTTCAAACAATGCCTCGTTCCCTTCAGCTGCTTCAGCAGTTGTAACATCATCCAGGAAAGAAGGGGGGGGGGGGGGGGAGGCAAATTATGGTTCTAGCTAAACAAAAATCAACTACCGGAATAAAGAGAGAACAATGTAAAAGGTTTTACATAGGAGGCGCGATAGCTCAGTGGTCTCGTAATCTGGTGACCCAGGGTTCGAAACCAAGTCGATGCGCTAGTGCCCTTTGGTAAGGCATTAATCCTCATTACCAGGTCCCTCAGAAAGGACCTAAAGCCGTCGGTCCTCTGGTTGCTTACTAACAAGCATTTAAAGGGATCCGGTAACTTTGTCTTAGATCCTTTATAAATAATCCTTGATTTAACTCATGCAACATATTTATTAAAACTTTTGATACATACCTTCCATGTTCATCTTCAAAAAGGGTCTCGTTGCCCTCCGCTGTTTCTTCAGCAATTGCCGCATCCTCAAGCGAGTGTCCTCCAGAAGAAGGGTCAGGAATGGGAGAACTTGCTCCTGTTGCCGATGTTGTAGCTGTTGTGTCTTGTTGCAGTCGTCTAATGCTGACCAAAGAGTGGAAGTTACAGGACGACAAGTTGCTGCTGATTGTGGTTTGCAATCGACCCTGATGGTGGTGTGGTGGGGATTGTTGCCACATGTGGTGGCTACAGGTGGCTTGCATCCTCCTCTGGACGGAGGGGCATGGTGAGGTCTGCTGGGGCAGAGGTTGCTGCAAGAGCTGACGGTTGCAGAGTTGGAGGCGGGTGGACAGTTGCAGAACACGTTGCTGCAACAGCTTTGCGAACATTGTAGTTCCTGGACATGGGATACGAAAGAATATCTTAGGAAGTGAAAAATCCATGGAGAATAAAATCCTGAGCAATAATACAACTCAGCAATTATTTTTAAAAAATAAAAAAATGTTGATTTAAAGTAAGAATTCAAGGCTTTAAACTTCCAAGGATACATAAGAGGAAACACTTCATAATAATTTTGTTTTGTCTAAAGCTGGTGTCACAATGCAACATCTAACCAATACCTAAGAGAATCACTGAATAAAATATATTTTAGCAAGGTAAGGGCAGTAAGAGTTTAAAGTTGTAAAATGAAGAAATAAACACAACTTTTTAATGGCTGGTAACTTTATCCCTGGTGCAATAATTATGTTTGGTGTTTTTTCATAAGTTCATGTACGTCATATCTTTATTTCTCCTATATTCACTTCTAAACTTATTCAAAATGCAATTAACTTCTTAAGAGTTTTGTCTTGACATGCAATTTTCGCACATGTATTATTACATGAACTCAAATCGAGCTCAGAGACACTGATGCTCCTTTGCACAAAAGCACCGGAAATATTTTGCAACCGCATGGTGCAACAAGTCACTCCAACACATTCAAACAATGGACTAGAGACTACCAGCTCTTCACAAACTTGACCGGCCCACTCCAACTGACCCAAATCAAATATTTCTCTGGCCACTGACCATGGGAGGTCATTGTCGAGAGTGGTCAAGTGCTGGACATGTGAATGGAAAGAAAAACTCTTTGGCCCAGATTACCTCATCAATCTTCAACTCAAGAACAAAATCGGAGTTGACCGTCGGGTCAAGATGATGCTTTGAATTACAGAAAATGGATTAAGCAGACAGATTTCCTTTTTTTTTTAAATGAGGTACCCTGTGAATATTCTTCTTTTTTCATTGCTTTCCACTTTTTTCTGACTCTCACTCTACCCTTGAATGACTAAAGTGAATAATCAGTTTGGTTGCTTTTCACTTTTGTGTGACCTTAAGCTTCCTATTTTCTCCTGGCTGTGGAAGGTTCTGATTTTCAAGGGATTTCACAAGTAATTCAGACCCTATTTCCTTCTTTTTTTTTAAATCTAGAGGAGCTACAATTTTCAAATATTTTTGGTATTAATTAGTATTTCATATGTCTATTTTCTACCATGTGCTTCACAAATCTGGTCACAAGTATACACTACTGCACAACTACCAGACAAAAAATTCCCAAATGTCTCACAGAAAAGTAATTGTAAACAATACACAGTACAGGTGATAGTACATCTCAAATGCATCTCCTTTTCCCAATTTCCTTTCAGCTATTTAAAAGTAACAAGTTCAATGGCACAAAGTAATAAAAAGTTTAGGAAAACAGACCTGAATAGAACAGCTCTAGTAAAAACATTTGGGCTAACAAGTGATTCAATGCATTCTCCTCTATTTTTATTCACAGTTTATATTTGCAAATAGACATATTAGTGCAGACTGGCCGTGAAAAGAAGTAAAACGGGGAGGAAAAATACTTCTTTGACCCTTTTAAATCCATGAATGGGAAATATTGACCTCATTTCTGAGGCCTCCAGGATCACTTCGGCCAAATGAATGTCTTTGAGTTGACCTTTCTTTGTCAAGAAGAGTGGGCAACTTTTGAAGTATCTACTCAATGGTCAATTGGTCAGCATCAAATAAATGCATACTTGTGGTCAGTACAAGTTCATTGTTACAGTAGCATATATTTGTGTCCTTTTTCTTTTATCATTCTTTTGCTATACTACACACCAGGTGACGATAACTCACTTTATTTATCATATATATATATATATCTCAGCTTTTTCATGCTACAGTGATCTTACACTTCTTTCTTTAATATCGGATGGTTGTGTTTTTCATATTTTGTATTTAATTCGAAAATTCCATTTACCTATTTCTTGTAAATGATCAAGGATGATTCTTGAATGATCAGTTATTTCAAGGGGATACCAATTAATTTGTATTTTACCTGTTTATATGCTTGTGTATTTATCTATTTTGTTTTTGATGCTGTTATTTGTTTTTATTATTACCAAACAGGGCCTCATGGAAGACCACCAAATTGGTGATATGTGCCACCCTGTATAAATATCAGAAATAAATAAATAAAAAATAAATAGTACAGTTCTAAAGTTTAATTGCTCTTGTGTAAAGTTCATCCCAAAATGCAAATGTTAACTGGTACTTTGAAGTTTACACCCCAGTAAATTGAAAAGCTTCATTCTTTTATTCATTTGATATGGAATAGAAATGTGATATCACATATAAACACCTAAACATGATCATTTTATATATACTTTTATATTATCACAATATAATTTTGGGAGGACAAAACTTAGAAAATTCAGGATAACTAATGTTTGATGTATTTCATGTCTAACAAAGGGAAAGAACTTAGTTTTATCTATTTTCTGAAGTAAAATAATCATACAATCATAAAATAATAATAATACATTTTTAATCAAAACAGTCTGTTGTTTGATTAACTATAAAATACTATATAACTATATAATAATTCATATCAAATCACATATACGTTATCATCAATTCTCTTTTCTTTTTACTGTGACGGCAATTATTGCATAAGTTTATTAAAATCTAATTTTCAATTTATGAAATATTTCTTTGTAAAAAAAGAGAACCTACTAATAAAATTGAAATGAATTATTCTATTAAGGGACAAGACTTTAACAGGCTTTTTAGCGATAGGCATCGTCAGCTTGTTTGTCAGGCGATGGCTACCAAATTGAACAAAATTGAGTAGATGTATGCCTCTGAGGCAAAAAGAGAAAGGAAAAAAAACAAAAAAACATTACATTGAGTGAGAAATGGAGATGAAGAGAGAAGGGGGAAAATAAATTGGGTTCGAAATTTTGCGATGATGTATAGCCCATGGCAATGCACCAGTAATCAAGAAGTATATAAAGAAAAGTGGATGAAATTATGTCAATACACTCCCCGACATATGTAATTCTGGGGCACAGTTGAACAAATATGACGCAGTCGAGGCATTTAGACATCAAAATGATATAATTTCTGCTCAGTTATTTCAATCTTCTGACATTAAGAAAAACAGAGTAAAGTGAAGTTTACTCCTTTCCTATTGGTGCTTTATTTTTATTTTTTATTTTTTTCGTTTAGGACAGCTCTTTCTAGGTTGGTGTATTCTCAATATTCAAAAAAGAAATAAATCCTTATCTTTATGTTTATTTTAAATCAATAAGTAAGACAGACAGAATATTTTAATATTAGTATCTAAATACCACCAAAAAAAACTCATGTACAAACTTAGAACTGCACATAATCTAATGTGCATTTCATTCATTTCTATAACTATAACTGTTACTGTTAGAAGAAAAATGTTCTTATTTGATTGAATTGCATTTAATATGTAATTGATACATTGATAAATAATGTTTTCCTTACAGTTATTACACCACAGAATGCTATGTCTCTGCGTATATATTTGATAACCTCCTAGTTTGCCAAACAAAAGTAGCTAAAAACAGCTTTGAGTGAAGTATCATTCAAACTTATTTCAACGATTAAATTGTCACATGTGTAGATATACCATAAATATCTTGAAACTGTGACTAAAATCAATTAAAACCCACCAATGTTCTTCTTCAACTTCAAGTATTTTGTATTTGACACACTTTAGATGTATGCAATCTGGGGATATATGGATTAATAAATGATTTAACATAACCTTAAAAGTCTCTAAATGATCAAAAATTCTTCATCCAGCCTTATGATTGAAAGTTTCAATTGGAGAACAATAAAACAATACAATTAAAGGGGGCGTATATGAAATTACTAAAGAAGTTCATACCATCCTACTTTTTACAAAAATACATTTTGCGGATCATTTCACAGATATTTATTACCTTTTCACTATCCACTCCTTATCTGCCTATCAATCATGGTTTTCCGTATCTATTTTCATCTTCTTCTCATCAAAGAGAAAGAAGAGATACAATATAGGCCTGTCTTCATCAGCTGGAGTTTGCCAAATAACCCGCTATTTAAACTATCCCGATCGCAAAATATCCAGCTAATTTGCGTTTCATCAGCCTGCAGTTGCAATTAGCGGTATATTTGGTTGTGAAAATACCCCAAGAAATATTTTGTATTGTTTCTAAAATATCCCGCTATTTGGGGAAAAGCAGGCTAATTTGCGCCCCTCTGAGCTACAGTGTAGTTTGTGATGAGCGTATCGTATCGGTCTGGTGAAGACGCAATTTCGAGCTGTGGGATAATATCCAGAGTCTGAAAATAGCGGGTAATTTGGCAAACTTGAGCTGATGAAGGCAGGCCTAATATAAGTGACCCTTTTTTGAGGCATGCCTTCTTGTCAGTTGTCATTAATCCCCCTCTCACTGATGACCCCCTTTATTTTAGATGCTGGAGGGATCAAGGAAGATCTCTGGCATAATCTCCGCTGCTCTAATGGGCTCGCTCCCCCAAGCTACAAGAGATACATGTATGACTTCTCTTCTCGCTGACAATTACGCGAGCCCCCATGCTCGAACGCGAGTGAGAATAGAGCTTTACAGGGCTTTGAATAGCAGAGAGTAGGTGGCGTAGCCCAGGGGTGGCATGGTATGGTCAGTACGTATCTTTTTTAAGCCCTTTAAACATTTCACCCTTCCCACCTTCCTCAGAAAGGAGGATAGAGTAAAATTTAATTTAAATGATAGAGGGAGAAAAAAATCCATATTCAACTGAATTCTCAAAAGTCAAAAGAATTTCTTCAACAACAAAAATGAAAAATACAAATATATTTACATGAAAACAGAATGAGAAATCAAAAGGTAAACGAAAGACAAAATACCAAATTGTTAAAAAAATCTATTGACTGTGAGACCACATGAAGTTCAGACAAAAGATACTAGATTTTCATTTCCAAATCTCTTTCTTGGTTTGACCCTAATAATGTTTGTGTGCCTGTCTTTAATGTGCCCTAACAGTCTGTTCTGTATTATTTAGACCAGGGCCCCCGTTTCACAAAACTTGTCATCAGTGACAAATGACAGTTTTTGTTATAAGCTACTGAAATCCTTGCTTCTGATTGGTTATCAGGAGATTTGTCACTGATTTTTGTAATTTGTCATTGAAAAAAGGCTATGTGAAATGGGTCCCAGATCAAGGCATTCCCATGAGACCTCAGAGCAGATTGTTTTCGTATTTCTTGGTCTGGCCCTATCAACAGATTTCCCAAGCCTGCTTCAGTCTAACCCACTCTCTGGCAGATCTTTCTCTGTCTCGGTGGGATCTTCCCGAGCAGATGCTTTATGTGTGGATATAGACAGACTTCATGGTCTTTACTTGATTTGGGCCCATAAATGATTTTGGATCTCTTTCTTGAACAACACTCCAAAGAACAGATTAGAAGTGTCTGTTTATATATAACCTAGAACAGATTATGTCTAGCTTGATCTGGCTAGAACCAGATAGATCTGATTCTGTCTGATCTGGACAAAGGACATGATATGTGTGTCTCGATCTCACCTCACTACAGATTTTAGATCTGATCCCTGGGACAGATCTTGAGATATCTATCTTGATAGGGCCACAAAACAAGGGACAACTTCTGTTAGATACTGTATATAATCTACAACAGGTTTCTTACACCTCCAGTTTGATCTGACCGTCATTGCATGTTTTGTCCTATCCCCTATCCAGACAAAGGACAGATATGTAAATGTAAATGTGAATGTCTGTTTTGATTTCATTCTACCACAGATCATTTCTAGGACAGATCTTAAGTTGATCTGGACAAAGGACATATATATCTAAATGTCTGACTTGATATTATTCAATAACAGATTTTAGAAGTCTGTTATGACCTGATCCTACCACATATCATAAAAGACTGTTTTCACTTCATTTCTAGAACAGATCTTTAGTTTGATCTGGATTTAAGACAGGTATTTAGATGTCTGACTTAATCTTATTCAACAAAAGTTTTTAAGAAGTCGGTCATGATCTGATCACTGGAACAGATGTTGAGATGTCTCCCTTGATCGAGGTACAGAATGTGTTAAATATCTAATCTAGAACAGACTTCGCACACATATAGCTTGATATGACCAATATCAGACTTGTTAGCCTTTGCATCATCTGGAAAGGGACAGATATTTAGATGTATGTTGTGATCTTATCTCACAACAGATTTCAGTAGCTAGTCTTGACCTAATCCCAGAACAGATATTTAAGCCCTTTATACAGTATCGCCTTTAATAGTCCCAGAACAGATTATGGGGCCTTTGCTGGCTCTGCATTGGCCCATTACAGATTTTCAGAAGTCTGATTTGATCAGGATAAAAAAACAGATTTCAGACATCTGACAAAGAGCAGATATTCTGTAAGGTCTTGTATTCAAAAGTGTTATCAGATAACAACAAATGTTAATATGAAGCAATATGAGTGTCCCTGACCTGAACATATTTTATGTGCCTCTCTTGATCTCACATGCAACAGACTTTGAATGCTGTCATCATCTGATCCCTAACAGACTTTGTGTCTGTCTTCATTTGACAATAGAGTACATTTTATAAATCTGTCTTAATATAGTAATTAAAAAGATTTTAAAATCTTGTCTAGGCCAGGAGAAATTCTTTGAATTTGTCTTGATCAGGCCCAGGATCAGATATTCGGATAGTCTGTCTTGAGTCTTGACCATGGTCATAGCTTGTTATGAGCTGATAAAGTGGACCCTGTCTCAGATACACTAAAACTATTGCAAAGCTGGTCTAGATCTTGGTCTTCAGAGGGTTTAAGAAGTCATGGACATGAGGAGTACCAAGTTCAGTGATGAAGACCCTCAAAACTATATAGAGACTATTAAACCACACTCAAGTATTCTTGTTGAGGCCAAACAAAAAGTCAAAACAAGAGTCTTCCTAAAAACATAAACCAAATCATCAACATGATCTTTGCCTCTCAAAGGACACATGAATTTCTTACAAAAGTAAGCTCTACTAATTGGTAAAACTTACGTGAAGTAAAAACTAATGTACAGGTTATAGTCCCTATAGCTGAAGTTTAATGTACCCCCCCCCCCCCCCCCCCCGGTAGTCTTCTAAAGCATATATATAGCAAGTTGATAAGGTGCAAATCTTATCTATTCTATAGTTCTTCAAAATATATTATAAAAAGATCTGCAATTTAGGAATTAAAAAATGGTGTTTATGTGTTCTGATCACAAAGTAAAACATCTTATGAAATGGACGTACATGATTGTGATCCAGTATCTAGCTACTTTGTTCGTTTAGGAAGTGATTCTTTGTATGTATCAGCTCTTAATCGTGCTTAAGCTTGCATATCTCTAGTCAACAATACCTCCCGGCATAAAGCATCAATAAACTCACACATACTGCAATCTAAAGTGTATCCCAGTGCTCGAGGCAGGCCTAGAGCGAAGGTATTAGAGACCTTGCAAATTACGGAAGTAGTACATACTACATAGGGGCTTGTATACAAGGGAAACCATGTCGACCACAAAACCACAGAAGGGTGCCTAACTCATTGCCTCCCCTCATTATCAAGCTCATTCTTTAACCCTGGTAAAAAAATATTTAATGGTTTTAATCAAATGGGATGTTCTCAAATCAGTCATAGGGGATGAATGATGGACGGGAATTTGTATTCCAGGGGAAAGGAAGTCTTTAGTTATTCACGCTTCCGCAGCTAGCACAGGCACTGCATGAGTTTTGGTTCTGTACCTTGTTAGAAAACCATTTTTGTTTAACCCCTCTTATTTTTGGGGCCATTAGTGACGCTTTTGGAGCTTTTGTGCTCGTAATGAGTTTGGATTGCATACAGGATTACAATTGGCATCTGCTCTGAGTTTGAATACGTTTTTTGTTCGTTCCTTGACGTGAGTGATACAGTTTTGTTCACATCCAAGCCAAGGTCTGGTGCATACGGTGTACATGTAAATGTACTTGCCATACATTAACCGAGGGGGAATCCATCTTCCATTGGATGAATACAAGGAAACAACAATATGGTTGTAGTTGGGGAGCATTCAAGTCTATTTTTAAGCCCATGAAAGGTCAAGCGCATTGACCTCGCTTTACTGCATTCATACACATACCAAGCACAGCCTGCAATGCATACAAGCGACATCATAGGTCCAAATGCCATGCTTCTATCATAATACCACACACACAGGCGAACACACTCGCACACACACACTCGCACACCCCACATAAATGGAGTGGAAGAATCTATATGAAATATAACGATAAGCAAAAGAGCTAACAGAGAGCCCCTTCGTGTATACAAGCAGCGCTTTCATACTGGACATGTGATATACTAGGAGAGATTGACCTAGTAATGCCAAATAAGCAATGGCCAATCGACCAATCGCAGGCCACGGAATACCCGCCAAAGCGGCACAAAGCTGGCCCATTGCCAAGGCTTCCTGCATAGGTCCCGTGTGCAAGAGTCTCTTTTTCCATCTCTCTCTCTCTTTCTCCCTCTCTCTCTCTCAAAGCCTAGTTCAAGAGCATCAAGCAGGGTTAAAGGAGGGAACAGAGCAGAAGATAAAGAGAGGGTAAAATGTGTGGAGGAAAGCGATCTACGATCAAGCTGCACATTCAATCAACCAAGGGCCCGATTCACCGTCCCGTGGGAGAAACGCACTAACCTGTACACTCGCATAATACGTCATACCGACCCAGAGACCAATGCCCCACCCCCAACAAACACTTGTGTATAAGCAGAACAACAGCACGATGCATGGCCACATTACTGCATGAGAAATACATAGAAGGCAATGGATGGGACTTCACCTCCAAACTACGCAAGCATGCCGCGGAGTACATGAACGAGCGTTCTGCGAAACAAACAAACCTGAGAACATCTGCTGCTTGGATCCTATGTTACATCCTCAACATCTAAAAATAGTTACTTTGCCCTTTACCCCTTTTATGAGGGGCTCTTAATTTTTTTAAATATTTTTTAAAAAGTGAAGGTGGGGGAGGTAAAAGATGCTATCTACTGATGAAGCCATTATCGAACCTCTATCAATGCCATCAAATAAAGCATACAATCAATTTACATGTGCAGGCATTGAACCAAAATGTAAACAAATATTGGGGAAGAAAGGAATGGGGCCCCCACCCCCAAATAGCGACAGCTGTGACCACAAAATGTCATAAATAACATGAGCCCTGTAGCCCCAGGGCAACCATGAAATGCATGTTCGCCTCCGGTAAGATTGATTTAAGTGTTGGAATACACATAACGGGCGTGTGACTGATGGGTTTCTGAGTCACTTATTCACACCTAACCCCCCTCCCCCCCCCCCCCCCCCCCCCTCACCCCTCCATTCTATTTTTCTTGGTCCAATAATCCATTCAATTTTTTGTTTTTGTTTTTGAAGGGGTGCTATATTTTCCAAAATGGTATATTTTATTTTCATGGGGTATACCCTGGATAGCTGAGGCAGCTGCACAGTCCAGCTATATCACTTCGATCATCATCTTTGTGTAATTGTTTCTTAATCACATAATAAATTGCACGTCATAAATCCGCGCCTTCAGGTTTTTATCTCTCCTTGTATGTACACAGCTCTCCATAGGCCTGCCCCTCATTCATTCCTGTTTCAATGACATCATAAGAATATCTTGTGTCTCCAAAGCAAGAACTAACTAAGCTTTAGGATGAGATGACAACAAAAGAATTAACTGTCAAATTCCGGGCAGCTGCTGTGTTTGGGTGGTACTTAAAGGGGACGTCAACCCTGATATTCAAGATGGTTTAAATAAAAGCAGAAAAATGAGAGAAACAAATTATTGCAATTTTGAGCAATATCGGATTAAAAATAGGAAAGTTATGAACCTGTAAAGTTGTCATCAGTGAAACACAAATTGGCAACACTGTACAGAGAATTTTATAAACTTTCATTTTTTTAGTTATTCATGATGGAATAGATTTGTTTCATATCTATAATATATAGGGGTTGTATAAAACATATTTGCAATAATTATATTTAGGGTAAATATATGACTGTATGATTCAGTTTTAATCGCTTTTTGCTCAAATTTTAACCAACATAACATCAGCTTGGACTTCCCCTTTAACTGCCAATATCCCTTTACCCACTTCATAATACCTCACTTAAAAATATAAGTTTTACATCAAACAAATAAAATAAATAGACATTGAAAATCCCATTCAGCATCAGCATGAAGGTCTAATGTTGAAATTGATTATTGTCTCTTTTCTTTGATGTTCTATTTTCAAAATCCCCTTCTGAAAAATGGTATGATGCAGCTGCTCCCTAGGGTTGAAATGTAAAGGGAAGGAGACTGTAACTAAAATGACATACTCTGGTACATAATAAACCAATAATTGTGGGGGGGGGGGGGATCATTATTATATGGCATAGAGAATTAGAGATAGATCAATATCATAACAAACATGGAGCTGGTTTAATGAAAATATAACCTTGATTAGGATAAATAGCATCAAAACTGTCATTCAGATATGGCAAAAGTTTTTGGCAAACTTTTACACCGACATCATCAACAATGACAATAATAATTATCCATTTTTACAGCACCTTTTCCAGTGGATACAAGGCACTGTCCGTTATTCTATCAAGAAAGTAAGCAAATTTTCTATACGTTTGTTTTTAAATGCGTTTTGAAGTAAGCCAAGTGAAGTACGATTTCTTAGAACTTCAGGGAGTTTGTTTCTTAGGCATGGGAGCAACGGATTGAAAAGATTTGGAACCAGCAGGTACAAGATGGACAAACATTTACATTTCCGCTGGGGAACATGATGTCTTTTGCATTCAAGACGCGTCTTTAGGTGGCACTGCTTTCGCAAAGGTACCCGAACACGATGACGTCAGTGGGATAAGAAATTGAGGGTCTACAATATCAAGTTGCATTTAAAAAAAATATTCTTGGAAAACTTGAACCATTCTTTGCTCTTTCCCCGCCAAAACATGATGAACAACACCTTGATTCAAAGGCTCTCAAAAATATAGGGGTTACTCTTTTAACATTTTGGGGGAAGTCTTTCATGAATACAGGTAGAGAGAAACAGAGAGAGAGAGAGAGAGAGAGAGAAACAGAGAGAGAGAGAGTAGGATAGAGAGAGAGAGAGAGAGATAGAGAGAGAGAGAGAAAAAGAGATAGAGAGAGAAAAAGAGAGAGAGAGAGAGAAAGGGTGAGAGGGGGAGGAGAGGGAGAGAGAGAGATAAATGGGGGGGGGGCCTAATTGGACTAGATGTGAGCATATTTCCTTTGTTCCTTCAAAACGTAATCTGTAATCTGAAGTCACATTGTCCAAACATTGCAGCCAGAGCCAGCCATTGCATATCCGACCTTGATACTTCCAAAGTCAAATATGGGCAATAAACTTTTAAAACTCCCAACAATCTCTTTGCCCTCAACTTCCTCCACTTGCTAAAAAGTTATATAAAAACATGCCTTTTGTCTTAAAATAGAGTAGACCCATTATATTTTACAGATTCAGGTTATCTTTTTCCCCCATCCGTGCAAAGCTGGCAGTTCAAGTACATTCTTTGTCTCTGCCTAGGTACTGTATCATGTTTTTCTTACATATTTTGGTGTATCTAATTGTTTATTCTTTGCGTGCAGCAAGTGTATCTGGGAAACAAAGAAACTTTATATTATATATTATCAAATAAGTACTGTTGGAACAAAGGAAGCGTAATAAAACTTTGCACCTTGCGTCCTGTATGTCCTGTCCAAAGTAGCATTTTAGTCGGTGCAAACCAAGAATCAAAAAAGAAAAGGAAAAGGTTTTAAAAACAGGGTAATAATATGACTGCAGGGCTTTTGAGGAGAGAATTATACTCACAAAGCTACCCTGGGTAATAGTAAAAGATTCTTGTAGAGTTCATAACACACTAAGGTATAAAGTTCTTTACATTTCCAAAGAAAAGTAGATATTAATAATAATATTTATTTACAGTGCCCATGGCACTCTAATATTACCCTGGCTTTGCTAGGCTACCGTTTTTGGTGCTCGCAGCATTCAAGCCTTCCTACTGGTAACCATTTAACACCTGGGTAGAGAGTGGCAAATGTAGATTAATGTCTTGCCAAAGGATATTAGATATTGAGGTTTGTTTAAGTTAAGCTAGCTACAAAATATTTTACTACAAATCAGTTCATGATATTACTATAATCCAAATTATGTCAAATTGTGCCTTTTAGGTGACTTCCTAGTATATCAGTGTTTTTGAGCCTCAATACAAAATAAAGTACTTTTTAATTCTAGTGTTTGAGTTTTAAGCTAGCTATAAGCATGAAACAGTTTGTTATCTTGATTTCTGTTTCCATTTTTCACTGTGATCAAAATTATTGCTCAAAGGTGTCAGACTAAAAATTTATGAGCCTGTTAGAAGTTGAAGATGATCTACAGCGAAGGCGCGATGGCTCAGTGGTAGAGCAGTGGTCTCCTAACCAGGAGGTTACAGGTTCTTAACCAAGTCGATGGGCTAGTGCCCTTCTGTAAGGCATCAATCCTTATTACCAAGTCCCTCGTAGAGGACTTAAAGCCTGGTTGCTTATTTACAAGCATATACACGCTTTCTTAGCAGTCAGGTAAAACAAACAAGTTTTTTAATATTCATTAGATGCAGTGTAGGATTTTGGGGAGTTACAAACATTGCAAGTCTTTCAGCACAAGGTCTTAAAGCCGTTCTGTACTAGTTTGGCCAGGGGGATTAGACCTCCCTGCAAGGTCACAGCTCTCAATTAAGATAAGAAAAAGAGGATCATGGGGGACCAACAGGCACCGATTAGGCATTGTTTGCTACATAGGAGGCGCAAGTAGCTATAAGTAGTGCAGTAGGGCTTAAATCTTTAAATGCTAGTTTAAATATTTACACTCATTCGTATTTGTTAGTTGGCCCAAAAGATTGAAATATCGCAACTCCAATTCTAAAGCAACCTGGACAAACTATACAACATTATTACACCTGTATAAATAATCATCGAAATTGATGTTTAATTTGTTGATGTACATTTATTTAATTCCTTTAAATACCACCTCAAAAGATACAAATGCTGTATGTTCGTGGATACTATTTCCATCCATCACAAGTTTTATGTTAAACATTTCTACGTTAGCTGCAGTGAAAATAAATCTCCTAAGCAGAAGTGGAAAACTTCATCTTACATACCGGTATTTACATTTACTTCATTCACATGAACAATACTATTTTGTAGGTAGCAACAATCTCATGTTGAATAGCAGTTTGTTCTCTTGAATAACTAGGTCTTGTTGCTTCATGTGCATTTCTTATCATCTTTTGAAAAAGCAATGTTTGAAATGTTCCAACAAACATGTAATGTACTTGCATAGATCAAGTAACCAACAATAAAGCACCTTGCTTGGTTCACAGGCCACTTTGCCTTATTCACAGAATTATATCTTGTAATACTCTTTGTTATTATATTGCATTGCCAATATCTACAGTACCTCGAGGAATAACCTGTAAAGCGCTTTGAAGCGTTTTACCATTATGGTTGTCATTATTACTTATTTCTTTGTTTCAACTATTTTCCCCTAAATGCATGAAAGAAAGTGAAGTTTCCAATCTGATGTAGTAACAAAAACATGGACTAGTCAGCTATGCATGTACAGGTGAACTATAAAATGGATACTCTGTAATCTTATCAAGATTCACGATGGGTTGCATTGTATCAGTGAAAAAAAACACTTTTCACTCAAAGGAACTCTTTGGGGATTTATATGTAATACAGAAAAACTAGGTTTTTTGGAGCAGTTAATATCTCATCGGAGCTTATTTTAGAATTTGCCAGAGCTTTGTTGCTCACATCTCTGGTGCATTATATCGCTGCAATTTATAGTTCACGTATTCCCGTACACATACAGCGACAACCTCCATGATAAACAACCAACGATTCGTACATGTACATGTACATTGTACATACCGCAGACATGAACACTGCATGTTCTGTGCAGTCGATTCCCCGATGTCAGTGGAGCAGACATTTTATTTTATCAAGGTTATAATGCGCTCCAAAATAGCATTCAAATGTCTTTAGAAAAGTTTCTTGAACTGGCCTACATTATGATGGGACAGACTTAGAAATGCTGTAAGCACATTTTCGAAGTTTCTACCAGAACATTCCAAAGGATTTTTAACTTAACAGTTTCACAAGCCTGTGCCAAGAAAATAACAAAAAATCCCAAAATTGAAAGAACCCGAAGGTGATTTGCCCCTAAAAGAGGCTCCCGTATAAAGAGGATCTAAAAGTTAGTTTCATCATTATTAGGGCCTACTTTGTAGTGCAGTACAATGAAGGCAGATGGAGCAGTGCATAGGTCTACTGCATTGTTTATAGTATTAAAGATAAAGACCAGCTATGGTCATGCGATTGCATTGTGAAAGAAACGTTGTGGAATCGATCAGAAAAGGTTGATCATCTAGCATACAAGTATTGGTGAGTACTGCAAGGTTCTGGAATCATCAAAATGATAAGAAATTTGGCCCAGTCTTGGTAAAGTTACAAGCACTGTACACAGAAAGATGTATATGGGACTACCCTATATCTATCCAGTCCAGATATATCATAATAATTTACCAAATATATCAATTAGTAGGCGGTTTCCCCGGCAAAATTTGTATCCTCATGTATTAGTCAAAAGCCAAAACATATTCGTTCACATGATTGGTAATAAGAGCTTCCATTTCATTTTTTGAAATGGAGGCGTTTCCAAAACTGGTCTTTACCTTTAAGTTCTTGTAGTAGAGTCACATGACTTTGTTGAACTGCAACAATAAATTCATTGCTCTGAAATAGAAGACGGCTTTGTCACGGTCACATGTACACCTATGCATATCACCCCATACTACACCACCAAATACCAATTCAAATATAAACATTGTCAGTCATGTGACAGATAACAGAGATAAAGATGAAAACACAAACTTTGAACTGGATTCTAAAGCTTGTGTGTTATGACTGATCTTTTCTTTATGAATCCAAGGCTCTCCTATAAATAGCATTATGGAAAGCATAGTATCTCATTACTGGAACTGGGGAGAAATTAATGTCCATGTGTTCGATATTTGTAGACTCCTAAAATACTTAAATATTAATAATTGTAGTTGATAATATAGAAATATATAGTTAATTTAGTGTTTTAGAGAATTCTATTTCTCCTTAAGAGGAAATCTTAAAAGTAAAAAATAAGAAAAGAGCTGCAAAGAGCACTACCAACATGAATTTGTTGAAGTAATAGGACATTAAAATCCTTGTAAGCAGTATGGGCATCCCATAGCCCACAGGGATCTTTAATGGGACCTCTGCAATTCTTTTTTTTTAATGTTGATATATCTACAAAGAGAGTTAACTTCTTGATTACTTTGACTACAACATCGTGGACTAGCTCTCAAAACTTGTGGGGAGGGGATTTTTTATATATCTTTTAGATACACTATAAACATGGTTGGCATTTAAAGAATGGGGTGAAAAAACATAGTGAAGTTGGAAGAAACTTACACTTACACTTTAATATTACCACCCCCTGCCCCACATACTTGAATCCCTCTTATTCCATTCAACATTCATCCTGTATAAATAATGTAATAAATAAGTAGGAGTCACGTGTTCAAACAGCTTGTTGTTAATATTAGAACTTAATATCTTATTCAATGCAAACTGTTTCATTCCTCATAGGATGCGAATATTATACAAAATGTCATAATTTATTAAAAATCCTTTCCAAACTAAATTATGAAGTTCAAAGTACGCACAGCCCCAGGCTAAAGATATTGAATCATCCATAAAAAATAGCTTAGCACGAAAATTATTGTAAGAAAATATTGGCTAATCCATACAAACCACATGAAAAATTAATTATATACATTTTTAAATATTAATGTTGCTTCAACCCTGACATAAGAATCTTGAGGTATAACCTGCTCAAAATATCAGTTTTCAGATGATATCAGTGCTACAGGTTTTTTTAAATCATTCTTTATACCTCAGTCACTGGGCCTATGCGTCACACCACCAAAACGACTTCAAAATGACCAATACCTAACCTTTTTGGGGTAGTGTGATATTTTTGTTCGGTCTGTAGTCTGTCTGATGTCAGTTTCATTTGTGTTACTAGGGTATTATAGGTAACCCCTAAAAGAATTATCATCAACTATACTCCTGAAAAGGCTACTGAATGTATGGGCATAAACAAAGTAGATCTCCATGTATCCAAGATCAAGATTCTAAATACAACAAGTTAGATATTACAGCCCAAAGTAAAAAAGAAAGAAAATAAAACTCCACAAAATGTAACTTCGCACTTGGTGAAGGAAAGAATGTAAGTTTTCCTAAAGTTCAAAGAAATTGGGTGACTGGGAGAATTAATGACATAACTTCTTTGTGATTTGTGAAGCCATTAGATCTTCCACAGGAACTGATTAAATAGGGCCTGCTTGAGAATTATTGATACAAGGACTTTGTTCACATTTGTGAATTCATTGCAGCTTACACAAGAACCAAAGCCACCCACTCCTCTATTTCATCAGAAAAAAGGGGCACCATTGAATCAGATCAAAGTACATACTCTGTAATCAAGAACTGCCCCATCATCCCAACCCACCCCCTTACATAATTAATGCAATATAAAAAGAGGTTAAACTTTCAAAGTACAATACAAAATTAAAAAACACATTCACATGTATATGAGCAATCATTTCCCAAGTGGGAACTTTCATTGAATATATTTCAATACTCTACAAGCTGAAAAACCACTATAAGTTTCCTAATAAGACTATGAATAGAACAACACAGAGACTCTGAACTTCATTATCATTATTTTTATCATAAATGAGTAAAACCTTCAGTATTTTTCACAAATATATTTCAATCAATGACTAAATAACAGTACAACTTGGCTCCTCTGGATTTGCCAAGATTTCTTCCATCACTTTTCTTTCATTTCTTCCACCCCTCCCCCTTCTAACTCAGACGAAAATATGCCC